>JAURVB010003160.1:0-62860 GCA_033002965.1 Piper betle | reverse complement strand
TATATATATATCTATTATTTGTTTGGGAGCGCGTATACATCGTAACTGAGGGGGCCGTTGGACCCATCATTGCCCGATAGCCGCCGTTCCTGCCTGCAGCCACCACCCCATTCCTTCCCCCCACCAGTTGCCTGACAGTTGTCGCTCTCGCCGCCCCTGGCTTCCTGCTGGTCCCCCTACCCTTGCCCAGTGTTTCCCCTACTGGATTTTCGCCATTCCCGTCTCCCCTTCCCGCAGCTCCTCCCCCCCTCGGCCGCAATTGCCGCCCCCTGCTCCTCTCGCCCTTCCTCCCCCTATTTCCTGCACCCCCCCCCCCCTAGCCTCTGAACCGCCCCACAGCCGTTGCCCCTACCTTTCCACCGCTCCCCCCATCGCCCGCCCCCCCTCCCCCTGAGGCGGTGACAGCACTGGCCACCTGGCGGTTGGTGGCGACCTCGCCGGTGTGGATCAACAAAACAGATGGGGGGGGGGGGAGTAAAGGGCGATGACAATTTCGTAATAAAAACTTGACTTGTTCCCGACTCGTGTCAATATTATGAAATAAATTTTAAAATTTTTTTCGTAATAAAAACTTAACTTGCCCCCGCATTGTGAAATAAATTAAAAAATAAATTTTATTGACTCCAGTCAATTTAAAAAATATTAAAAATAAAGTACCATAAAATAAAAATTAGACTCATTCCTGACTCGAGTTAATATTAGGGAATAAATTTTAAAAAAATAAAATAATTTTGTAATAAAAACTAGGCTCGCTCCTGACTAGAGTCAATATTACAAAATAAATTAAAAAAATAATTTCTTAATAAAAATATTGACTCGAGTCAATTTGAAAAAATATTAAAAATAAAATATCATAAAATAAAATACTAGATTTGGGGTTATCAAGTTTTTATTACGATTTTTAAAAAATATAAATTTCGTAATATTGACTTGAGTCGAGAGCAAACCTAGTTTTTATTACAAAATTATTTTATTTTTTTAAATTTATTCCATAATATTGACTCGAGTCGGGAGTGAGTCTAGTTTTTATTTTATGGTATTTTATTTTTAATATTTTTTTAAATTGACTCGAGTTAATAAAATTTATTTTTTAAAAATTATTTCATAATAATGACACAAGTGGGAGTGAGTCAAGTTTTTATTACGAATTTTTTTTAAAAATTTATTTCGTAATACTGACTTAAGTCGGGAACGAGTCAAGTTTTTATTACAAAATTGTCATCACCCTTTCCTTCTCCCCATATCTGTTTTGTCTCCCCACCGCCAGCCGCCCGCTAGCCAGTGTTATCGCCGCCTAGAGGGGTGGGGCGTGGGGATGACGTCGTCCGGGGGAGATTCGGGCAGGGGGAAACAGGGTGGTGGGGGGGCCAGGGCTGGGTGAGCAACAGGAAGGGGCGAGAGGAGCGGTGGAAAGCATGGGGTGGGAGGAGCGATGGGAATGGTGGGAATCCAATGGGGGAAACGTCGGGCAGGGGTAGGGGGACCAGCGGGAAGCCAGGGGGCAACTGCAGGCGAGAGTGGCTGCTGTTGGGCAATGGCGGGAGGGGAGGAATGACGGGGGTGGAAGAGTTGGGGGCTATTGGATTTCAATCCAATGGCCCCCCTCCCTTACGCTGCGAACATGACAGCACATACTAGCAAATCTCTCTCTCTCTATGTATATTAATATATACAACATAGGATATTTAATACAATACTACCACGTGTCCTTTAATTATTTTATAATATTATCTTTTATTTTATATTAATAAAAATTTTACTTTTCAAATATAATTAAAATTTATTTTAAATCCTTTATATTTTTCTATTATAATTAAGAATTATTTTGTCAAGCGTCGTCTAATTATTTTATAACATTATTCTTTTATTTTTATTAATAAAAATATTATCTTTTTATTGTAATTAATTTTTTAAAAAACTTTTAATAATTTTTTATTATAATTAAAATCTATTTTAAATTTAATTATAATTAGAATTTAGTTGGAAGGCCGTGCGTTGCCGGCTAGTTTTTATATAAATCAAAAATTTATCAAAAACCAAGTTTAGGTGGCAGCGGGTAAGTAAGACGTGGCCGGCGGGGAGTCAAGCCGGGCCACTTGACCGGAGTACCCGGAAGTCAGCATCAAGAATAACAAATCACGTTTTGTTTTGTTTTCTTAAAAAACAAGAAAAACAAATCACGTTAAGGTTTTGGTTGTCGACATAGCCATAGCCGTGTATCACGACACAGTGCTGCAATACTTTGTTTAATACACTATTTATATAATTTAACAAACAGCTTCTCATACAAGAAGCAATTGATAGAGAGATGGAGACTAGAGGGGCGTAAGTTTTGTTTTTTATGATAATTAGTCCGAATCCTGCGCGATGTGCAGACTTTACGAATATCGTTTTAAAATATAATAATTTTATATATTTTAATTTATATCAATATTTTTTATTACATATGTAATTTAAAATTTTTATTTATTTATTACTATTTGAATGAGGATTAAATATCAGTTGACTCAAATTAGGTATCTTAACTTAGTTTAAGACCTTTAATTATTTTAATAATTATTTATAAATACATGGTAAATTAATTCAAATTTAACTATGAAAATAAAATCTATCAAAACTATTTATAGTTGAATTAGATTTTTAATATACATTATAATTAGTTAATATATTCCTAATAAGAATGATTGTAAATTGTATAATATTTAATTAATATGTTTTGAATAAGAAAGAATAAATTCGTAAAAGTGCTTAAATTTTGAATAAAAATATATAATATTTAAAATAAATATTTAATTAATACTTTCGTAATAAGAGGAGACACTCTAGAAAATCGGTGATCAGCGACCAAAGGGTTGTGACTGTGAAATTCAGTTGTAAAATAATGACCGTGTTGAAACAAGTAATTTTTATGACTACCTTATGACCATAAAGTCGGTCGTAGAATATATCTATGGTTTAATAACGGTTAGTGATTGAGTTAGCAAATGAAACTTTGTAACCATACTTTGAGGATGCTAATTACGGTTGCAAAGTGATCTATGCACTTTGTGATCGCTCTTGTAGCTGAGTTTCATTGCGAAACTTAATAATTTGAAAATGAATTTACAACTGTGTATGCAGTCTCAAATTATACCCGATTGCAAATTGGTTGAAAATTTTATAACTTGAATTACAACCAAATTAGCGGTATAAAATATAGATTATGAAATTATAAAATATAAAATGTGAAATTTGTATAGGAGCGAAAATTTTCTAATATTCCATTTAGAGGAGAGACTTTGTCAATTTTCTTTAAAAATTATATACTTTATAATGATTTCAGCTTAATGAGTCTTTATCAACTGACTTTAATATTTAAAGACCCGTAAGCAAGATAGACAAGTAGAGATCACAAGGACAAAGGAGGAGATAAGGGTAGAGGTTGGGGTGTCAGACTTCGAGCTTATCCAGCTTCTTAAAGAGAGAAATCAATGACCGAGGGAGGATGCTCAGACTAGAGATGACCGACTTGTCTTGTCCATTACTGCTACTTTGCTTCGTCATATACTAACCATATATAGAGAACAACGTCGTGGCCCTAATGATTATGACCATGATATGCCCCCTTGTAATCCTCCTGCTCCCCTTGATATAAATATTTTTTGTATTATACATTTAATTTATATTCCATATATGACATTGAATATTTTATTATATTTTTTATTTAACTTATTTTCTATGTTTATATATATATATATTGTCATCATATGTATTTTTTATAATCTTTTGTTATTAAATAGGTAATTTAAAACAAAAAATAACAATTATTTTAAATATTTTCAATTTATTTTGCGACCGGGTCGTAACCGATTTGCGTCTGCTTTGAAACCGGCACCTGGACCTAAACATTTACGGGCAAGAAAAAAAAATTAGGAACTGAAGTTGAAACCGAATTTACAACTAAAAACCCGAATATAAATAATTTGTAACCAGTTTTGCGACCGCTCTCCTGGTTGCTAACTTAGAAATCAAAATGAAATGGACACGCCTCGATTGCCGCTTCTGTGATCAAATTTCTTTTCGGTCGCAAATTTTATCAACATTCCTATCTACTATGATCGAGATTGCAAATGTTATCAGCCACTAGATTTCCAATAGCTGAAGACCTATTTTCTACTATTGAGGTAAATTTGTAGACATATGGTAAATTTATAAAATGTGAATTATGGAGTAAAAACGTTGTAGAGGCTGAAGAATGTTGCTTTCATATAATAGATTAGATATATAGATAACCTAAAATGCTTTTTTTCGAACTACAATTTATAAAGCAGAAGTCATTGCCACACTTACATACACAACTAGTAACAGAACCAATGGAGAACCATAAAGGTTAATAAAAAGATCCCCCCAAAATCATCGACATAGTATTGATATTACAAATCTCAATTAATAAGATAAATATATTAAGGCTCTGTTTGGATAACACCAAAGAAATATAAATGACATAAAAATTTAAATTGTCAAGTTACTAAAATTAATATATATACATTATATTAAAAAATTAATACTTTTTGTAATTTTGTGTTCAAATTAATCATGGTTACATCGTGTGGTTGATACGGTCCTAGAAGAAATGGGTTGATGATTCTTGTAGGAGGAAGAAAAGGAGAATTGAGGAAGAAGGAAGACCGAACCAGAGAGAGAGAGAGAGGGAGAGGGAAGAGAAGGGTTAGTAAAACTTACATTTTTATTCATGCTTACCCAAGTGCATGACCATCCCATTTATACAAATCATCGGCCATCCCCTATTTTTTCCATATTTTCTAACCATACTACTCTTAATTTCAAACCTTACAAACTAATACAAAATCTATGTGTATCAGTGGCCCACCTATGTGCTCTCTCCAATGATGAAAATATTTTGCTCTTTCTTTTCTTATCTTAACAAATAAGAAAAAGTGGAATGTTTTTTTATCATTGGAGAGTACATAGGTGGAGTACATAAAATATCATGATTATTTTGTACTGTATTGGGTGGAAGTATACTTAATTTATATATAAACTAATTAACATAACAATATTTTTATAAAAATATATTAAAAATAACTACTTTTGATAAGGTTAACTATTTAAAAATTTTCATGTTATTTATAATAATTTAAAGCCAACCAAATGACCCTACGAAGATTTCCTTCCCAGAGGAGGAAGGAAGAAGGATTTACCGCATACAAGCTACCTTCAATGGATGCGCTCTTCTCAAAACGACGACTAGACTTTGAAAAATCAAGGCAGCCTGCGCATGGAGTTCTGGTGAGAAAGGCCCCTGAACCAGATTGAAAATATCAAACTTAGCTCCTAACAGAGAGGAGACCACGATGAATTTGGAGGGATGACCATTTTCAAGATACCTGCCCAGAAATTCAGATATGCAAATAAACACTAGGGAGAAGGTTTGAAAGGAAGAACAAAAGGTCTCCATGGAAGAACGAAAACAGGGGCTAGGCTCTTCCCCACATCCACATCTCAAGTGCTACTAGGGCTCTTCATGTGCCATTCCTGCTACGTTAGCGATAGACTCCGTGAACACCACTCGTGCAAATACTGCGGCCATCGCAAGACTAGCAACAAAATTTGGTCGTCAGTCGTCACCACACCGGGTCGCTGTGGTTTAGCCATCGCTGACTGGATCTAGTAGTTTTTGACACGAGCCTTGGCGGATGGGCGCTTGAATTTATTTGAAAAAAAAATCTAAATTAATTATAATGTCAATCTATGTAACAATTAGGAACATTTGTTATATAAGTCTCCAGACAAATCCTTGATTTTTACGTCTAGACAAATGTAAAAATTTTAAACTTAAATAAGTGGTTACCTTAGGGCTGTAAATGAGTCAAAGGCCAAATCGAGTATCGCTTTCGTGTTTAACTTATTTTCAAACTAGTTAGCTCTTTAATTTTTTTTTAAACCTAGTTCATTTGGATTGAAAATTCCGTCAAAACATTCAAATTTGGTCTAAATTTGATTAAACAAATTTCAATACAAGCTGAGCTCTTTTTTAAAAAAAGAAAATACTTTTGATAGTATTAGGTGGCCGGAAAATCATGCCCAATTACTAAAAGGGGCAAATTTTATTAATTGTGTAAAATGCCCTACCTAAGTGAGGGTTGAATTTAATAATTCTTTTTAAAAACAAGTTAGGTCGGGTCCAACTCAAGTTGATAAATCCAATATGGTAACCAATACTCTATTTAAAACTATGACTATATGCTCAAACTCTTTTTATAATTCATCGAACTACTAATTGTAAGTAGACTATATGTTCATGAAAAATGCTCCAACCATGTTCTCCACTCGTGTTAATAGGTGATAGACATTGAATGAGCCAAATAAATCTCACTTAGAGATTTGATTGGTTGTCACGAAGGTATCATCTTCAATGTAGGTGAAGAACATTGGTGTTTATCGTCTGAGTAGCATGATTCTTTGTTCAAACCTTAAAGTAATGAAAAAAATTAAACCAAATTGAACTACAGCATGAATTCGTCGCAAGCCAACTTAAGTGGATTTAACCTCCTAGCTTCCTATAAACGCCTAGCAATCTTAGCTAATAGTTACATCTTAAAAGTAGATTTGAATTGAGCTTTTTAACAAAAACAAAGCGGATATTTTTTTAATATTATTAAGTAGTGGGATAATCAGGGTACCCTCATGTAACACCCCCGTTTTGATTCACCCATGAACCAATTCGAAAATATTATCGGTGACATAACCATTTACTAATCTATTTGATTAGGTTAAGTCAACCCGGATTTTACTTTCGACATCTCAAAATAGTGATGCAACATGAAAAGCATAGAATGGATGTTTGAGTTCTAACGTTGTCCTTCATGCATGCTATGATATGCAAACAAGTATACAAACAAATCAAACAATAAAAAGTTTAAAAGAAATATCCATTTTTAAAGTAAAACGGATAGAGTCTCCTTTAAAAATGTAATAAGGGTCACCCTATCAACAAGTGGTATATATTTATAACAATAAAAATTCAAAAACCACAAAGTCCAAACACAACATTTTCTTCATATTCCAATTATCTTTACTTTCCTCATCTTATAGAGCCATGATCTAAACTCCATAGCTCACCCTGTTCATTTTCCATTTTCTATTTTCATTTACTTCCAACATATTTATAATAAGTTCACAGAATAGTATTTAAATTTCATCATCCACACAGTTCAACATACATCATCATTACTAATTACACTCGACATGTACATGTATGCAAAATTTCAGTGCTGCTCTTCCGCAGTCCCGATTATATTCATTCCTCGCAGTTCTCACCTATATAGATAATAAAAAGATGTTAGTAACGAGTATTACCGATTAAAAAATAACTAATAATAAACTGACATAGGAGAACCCTCCTTTTGAATGAAAACATCATTACTCTTCCTCATATAGCTCTCATAAGGGTAATAAATAAGAATCCGTCGACCTTGCGTTACAATGTCCCCTTTCTATCTCATCTTCATTTAGTAGCCACTTTAAACTATCTCTTGTGCGGGAAATTATTCTCTTCCTTTTAGCCCTACATCTTTCGTATTTCTTGAAAAGGCGTTAGCATTTATCAAAGAAAACTCAAGTAAACTTCTGAATTCTGATAGTGTTACTGTATACCCTGTTTCTGCACGTTCTGCTCTGGAGGTGAAACTTGCTGTTTCAGCAGTACATAGAAAAAGTTACGAAGCTCATTTGTTGAGAGATGCTAGATGGACAGGCAGTGGATTTCATGAACCAGAAAGATTCTTGTTTAGCTTCATGGATGGAACTACAGATGCAGGAAATGAGAGAGTTCGGCTCAAGCTTGAAACACCTGTAGCAATTGCTGAGCGGTTGCTTAATGCTTCACAAAGTCATGCTTCTGAAAGAAATTGAGCATGCTAATGAAGATTTAATTGAAATAAAGGAAATAGTTGATAGTGTGAAAAATTACGCAAATGGGGTGGAGAATGAGAGCAGATTTTGGTCAAAACAGACTTCATCACTGGTAATTCTTTATGGTTTTTATGGTTTCTTTCGTGTGATTTTTATGGTTTTGACTTCATCGCATTCGTAATTGATTGTGCACTATATTTAGTTCTGTAGAAAGTGTTTTTGTTTTTATATGTTGTGGTAAAATCTATGCCTGCTGTAGTGGCAAATTGTGAGTGGAACTGGATCCACTTTCTATAATTAGAACAACCACTTTATGACACTTATCAGTTATTTTCATTTTGTTGTTGCTTTTAATGCTCAAATCTGAAGTTCAAGACTGCGCTTCTGAGCTATTAAAAAGTAAGTCTTATTTGATATTACATAATAACTAGTCATTTGCTCGCCCCACGTGCAGCATTATATTTTTAAGTGATTTAGATTTTCACATAAATTTAAATTAACTTAGAATATAATAGACTTTAATTAAAAGTTTTTCCTATATTATCTATTTATATTACTTGCTTTGTACTATGCTAGATTTTATTAATAAATTTATTATAGCTTTATGTATTGTATTTTTTAAAATCTTAATATATTATTTATTAATTAGTCCATATTCATTAATTTGTTAGTTTTATAAATCAACTTAACAATTATTGAACTCAAAATAGGGTCTTTTAGATGATTTAGATTTGCAACTTCTAATTACAATATTAAAATGGTAAAATTATAATTTAATTTATTTTTATAAATAAGAAATAAAGGATAATGCGATAAAATAGGATACGTGGTAGGTTCTGATTAAAAGAACGTCAACCAAAAATTTAATATTTTTGTAAATAGGAAATAAAGAGTAATATTGTAAAAGAGTTAGATGACAATGGCAACACCATATTAAAAGTATTCAGTTATATATATATATATATATATATATATATATATATATATACACATCTAGTCGCTTGGTCGCATGATGTTCGATAGTATATAATTTATAGCTATTTATTATTCTTGTATTTAACTATTTTCTAGTGATATGAATTAGGGCTTAATGTAAATTTAAATTGTCTTAAAATATAATAAACTTTAATTAATTTTTTATAAAATTTTTATATTATTTAATTTGTATTTTAGTAGATATTTATTTATTATAATTTTATATGTTATATTTATTTTTAAAATCTTAATATATTATTATTTATCAATTAGTTGGTATTGATCAATTTGTTAATTTCATAAATCTACGTAACAATTGTTTAACTTGAGATAGGTTTGGTTTTAGATGATGTAGATTTTTTATTTCTATTTGAAATAATAAAAAGGTAAAATTATAATTAATTTAATAAATAAGAAACAAAAGAGAATATTATAAAATAGTTAGAGGACACATGACTGATCCTAAGTCAAAAAATTCAATAAAAAATTAATATTTATAAATAAGAAATAAAGGGTAATATTATAAAATAGTTAAAGGACATGTGACAATACAATACATATTACAAGTTTTTAGTTTGTTTATATATTATTGTTTAAAGTCTCACGTGTAATTTTAGAAAGTTCTTGCACTGTGCGTGGAGGACTCTTGAATCTTTCTTAATTAGATAGAAGATTTTAGAGATGTTATTAATGAGAAGTGTGCAGAAGGTGTTAGAGTCCACTAATCTAGAAGAGTGTCGGAGGGTCACAATGTCTATATATAGCTCTCTAGATTCAAATGTATTGTTGAGGCTCACTAAGTTTTGAAGCTTCTTAGTGGAGATTCTCTACTTGGAGACTAGGCCTTCTAAAGTCTTATGTTATTATATCTATATTTTATCAGGTTCTTCTTTGTGTAAGCAAGTCATTTTGTTGTATGTGTTAGGATTAACCAAACAAATTCAATACAAATCCCTTATTTTAACATATAAGGATGAGAAGTACCAAACAAATAAAGAGATTAGACAAACCAAATTTTACGTGGGAAACCCCAAATTTGGGGAAAAAATTACGGGGTAAATAACCAGATCAAATTCACTATATCACAAGTTTGATACAGAATAGGTTTACAGGAGAACAAACTCCCTAATACCAATTTACTATACTTTTTACAAAATTGATATTGTCAAAAAGAAAAGAATTACAGATTACAAATAAGAACTTGACGAAGTTACCATTGACAATTGTAAGCGAATCTTAACAAAACATTCACCTTTCTTCGATCAACACAATTTTCTTTCTCCCTTTGCAGTAGCAATTTTTCTCTGAAACCCAAAAACTAGAAAACCAAAGAAGAAAAGCATCGTATGTTGCTTTTATTCTTTTCAACTAACCAAATTAGCAAAATCTTAGTTTTTGCCCAAAACATGGTTGTAATTTTATGTATTTATGGAGGAGGGACAACCTAACATTCCCGACTCTATGAAATACCTCTAGCCAACATGGGAAGCTCCCTCCATGCTTGCTCCATTCCTGCAGTATGTTTCTCCTTTGACACAACTTTAGTCATCATGTCTGAAACATTTTTTTCAGTATAAATTTTTGTTAGCTTAAGAAATTTACTTTTTAACGCATCTCTTATCTAGTGATATCTCACATCAATGTGCTTACTCCTTGAATGAAAACTTGAATTCTTATTCAGGTGAATTGCACTTTGGCTATCATAGTGTACAATATATCTGTCATGTTTAATGTCAATTTCATTCAAAAATCTCTTAGTCCATACCATCTCCTTGCAAGCTTCTATAACAGCAATAAATTCTGCTTCAGTTGTGGATAATGCAACATAATTTTACAACTTAGACCGCTAAGACACAACCCTATTAGCAAAATTAACAACATACCCGATGCCAACCTTGTAACGACCCGCCATTTTTCACGATATTGTGGGCCTAACTGGCTAGGTGTTACTCAAAAGTAAAGTAATTATGTCAAACATTTTTTATAAATAATAACATATATAAAGATCCCACAGTCTTGGACCGTTTCCCAGCAGCCACACTTATTTCTCAATTAAATAAAAAAGGAGTCCTCATATTTATTTTGCTCCATACTCTGGATGTCAATCACCTAATCTCGTATCTGCACACCTGCGGAGGCAATTCCGCGTTAGTGATTACAACACTAAGTAGTATAATAGATAAAATAAAACAAGTACATTCCACTATTTCTTATGTTTATTTTAATATGCGGTGGAGTGATTCCGCTATACTCCAAAACAATGCGGAGGAGGTATCCGCTGTGATCCGCACACCCCGGCCGTAGCCTTTTTTGTGGGGAGGCTACCACTACCGTCTCCAGTGCCAGTGCCTCGCACACCCCGGCCGTAGCCTTTTTGTGGGGTAGCTATCACTGCACTCGGGTGATTGCTATGCCCCGTTTGTGGGGAAGCTCTCACTACCAATTCTAGTGCCAGTGCCTCGCACACCCCAGCCGTAGCCTTTTTATGGGGAGGCTATCACTGCACTCCAGTGCCAATGCCTTGCACACCCCGGCCGTAGCCTTTTTGTGGGGCGACTATCACTGCACTCATGAGTGCCATTGCCTCACGCACCTAGCCGTAGCCTGTTTTATGGGGAGGCTATCACTGCCAACTCTAGTGCCAGTGCCTCACACACCCCGGCCGTAGCCTTTTTATGGGGCGGCTATCACTGCACTCCAGTGCGATGGAGGAATCGCTGTGCCTCACTCACCCCGGCCGTAGCCTTTTTATGGGGTGGCTATCACTACTCCAAAACAATGTCGATGCATTACAAAATTCACGCACATAACACGACCCAGTGTCGGACTGAGTCAATTCATTGACCCCGGTTGCACTCGGTGCATGGTAGTCGAATCTGGGCTCAGGCCAACCTAGGCTACCAACAAGGAAAATACGATGTTCTACCTATTATACGTACCTGATTTGTGATTACGTCTGACTGTGATCCGCTTACCCTAATCTGAATGAGGGCATAAAATTATACATTAGTATAATTTTATTTTGCATGAGCCTACATGCAACTATATGACTGATGTACTATCGATTTTGAAGATATAAAATATATCATGCTGGACTTCATTAATTATTTAATTTCCAGTAAGTTCAATGATAATTTATTATCAATGTGATATAATCTATTAAGTCCTTTTTTTCACATTTCCAATTAACTATCCCAAATAAAACCTTTATTTACTAGTTAATAACTTAATTATTAACCATACTCAATACTTAATTACTAGTATTAGTATGTTCTTTAACTGATTTGTATTATCCTAATTTAAGGATGTCATTAGTACAGTTATTTGTAACTTATCTTTAACTCGACCGTTTCGAGTCATCCCATATTTACAAAACTGCCCTTCTTCTTCCCCGACGTCCTTCTCTTTCCCATACCTTCTTCTTCTTCGCACCCAAAACCAGCATGTCTTCTTTTCCTTCCACCCAATTTCAGACCCCATCTTTTATCTACCCCACTGATCCGATTGGAAAACCCCAAAGATCCAATCTTTATCCGCTGCTATCTCATGAAACTCGGACTACACCCCACATGGGGACCTTAATTTCACCATTCATGGTGGCCGACCAGCAGCCATGGCGACCATGTCCTGCCCCATCAAGGTGACGACCAGAACCACCCCAAGTGACGATCAGTCTGCCCTTTCCATGGCGGATCCACGTCTGGCCAGCAACACCGCTGGGAGCACTCCCTACTTCCAGCACGTCAACCCAACTCACAAGGATGGAAGATGGTGTTGTTGCTGCTGCAAAAACAGCAGGACGTCCTCCTGGTTCTCTTCTTCCCTTGTTGATTTCTTATTTGATTCTTATGTTTATCATGTTTATGATTTATGCAACATGTATATGCATGCAACAAAAGAAAAAGAAAGGAAAAGAAATTACCCGAGCGAAGGTGGAAAACCAGCGTCTATCTAAGGAAGAAAAAGATGTAGATGACACCCTCCCCTTCTCCTTTTATAAAGAATAAATGACGGCTAGGGTTTGTGGAAGCACCCTTTCACCATAATTCCTTTAACCGGGTAATTGGGTAATTAACACGGTTCACTTAACCTTTTCACTCAACCTCTTAACTGGGCACATGGTATGGTTCACTTAAATGGTTAAATGGATAATTAATGTGTTTGACTCGACTGATTCAACTAGAATCGTCCGATTAGAAATTACTTTTCAATTTAACCGGGTAATTCATACTTAACCAGCTAATGAAATAAATTTTTTTCCGGGTCTTTACAAACTTTCTTGCCTCCAAGTCACCAGCCATGTCTTCATCAGTGTAGCCAACCAACAAAGGTTTATCACTTCCAAAACACAAACATATTTTGGATTTACTTCTTAAGTACCTCATTATCCATTTAACTGCTTGCCAATGTTCTTTGCTCGGATTTGCTAAATATTTGCTAACCATTTCAACTATATATAGTATATCCGGTCTTGTACAAACCATAACATACATCAAATTACCAACCGCAGAAGCATAAGGAACCTTTGTTATTTCCTTCATCTCTATTTCACTTAAGCCACTTTTCTTCAACTTGAAGTGACTCCCAAGTGGAACTCCAACTAGTTTTGAATCTTTCATGTTGAATTTTTCAAGTACTTTTTCTATGTACTTTTCTTGTGACACCTAAAGCTTTCTAGCTCTCCTGTCACGCCGAATGGACATGCCCAAAATTTGCTTTGCCAGTCCCAAATCCTTCATTGCAAAGGATTTGTTCAAGTTCTTCTTTAAACTTACAGTCTTGACTCCATCATACCCTATAATCAAGATGTCATCTACATAAAGCAACAGAATAACAAAGTCACCATCATCAAACCTCTTGATGAACACACACTGATCAGAAACAGACTTCTTGTACCCATTCTTTTTCATAAAAGAATCAAACTCTTTATACCACTGTCTAGGAGCGTGCTTCAAACCATACAAACTCTTTTTCAGTCTGCATACCATCTGTTCCTTTCCTCTGACTTTAAAACCCTCTGGTTACTCCATGTATATGGTCTCCTCAAGATCACCATGAAGAAAGGCTATCTTCACATCTAACTATTCAACTTCCAAATCCAAACCTGCAGCCAAAGCCAGTACAATTCTACTAGAAGACATTTTAATAACAAGAGAAAAAATTTCATCGAAATCAATACCTTTCTTCTTTCTGAAGCCCTTTACCACCAACCTTGTCTTGTACCTTTGTTGTGTGTTATTTGCTTCATGTTTGATCTTGTAGACCCATTTGTTCTTCAATACCCTCTTCCCCTTCGAAAGATCCACCAACTCATAGGTGTGATTCTCATGCAAAGATTTTATCTAATCTTGCATTGCCTTCAACCACTTCTCCTTTTCTACATGAGCTTTGACCTCACTGAAATTTTTGATTCTCCACATTCAGTAATTGTCACATATTCTGATGATGGATATCTTATTGATGAAACTGGTTCACGAGCTGATCTCCTCACATTAATTGGCTTCCTTTGATCAGAATCTACGTGTTCCTGTTCAACATCATTAACAAACTCATTAGAAACATCATCTGACACCACATCCTCACCCTCATCATCACTAGTTGGGAAATAATTGTGTCATCCTGAGCCGCCTCTTCATTTCTAGCTGAGGTTGAAAGATCTTTTATCTTTTCCAAGCTTTCTTGATATTTAGTTCTAGGAACTTCTTCCTTACCAAAGTCCTTACCTGTTTGATCCTCCCTGAAAACTACATCTCTGCTTTGAATCAATTTTCTATTCTTAGGATCCCAAAGTTTATATCCAAACTTATCATCACCATATCCCAGAAAAATATATTCCACGGCTCTCAAGTCAATCTTAGCCCTTTGTTCCTTGGGCATATGTGCAAAAGCTTTACAATCAAAAACTTTCAAATTAGAATAACTGTCCTTTTTGTCACTCCAAACCTTTTCTGGTATGTCACTATCCACATGTGTGGGAGATCTGTTGATCAAATAACAAGTTGTGCTCATAGCCTCACCCCAAAAGCTTTTAAGCAACTTAACTGAAGACAACATATTCCTAACCCTCTCAGAGATGGTCCTGTTCATTCTTTCAGCCACTCCATTGTGTTGAGGAGTATAAGGAATCGTCTTCTCATGCTTAATCTCATGTTTGCTATAATATTCATCAAACTCAACAGAATAATATTCATCACCATTATCACTTCTAAGACATTTCAAGAGCTTACCGATTTCTCTTTCAACCAATACATGAAAATTCTTAAAGATGCCAAAAACATCAATTTTATTTTTCATATCATAAGCCCACACCTTCCTAGAAGTATCATCAATAAAAGTGACAAAATAAATAGAACTACCAAGAGATTTTACCTCTATAGGCCCACACACATCAGAGTGTACCAACTCAAGAACTTCTGACTTTCTTGTACTTGTGCTTGCAAAGGATGCCCTACATTGTTTTTCGACCAAACAATGGTCATAAGGACTAATTGTGATGTCCTTGACCTTGGGAAGGAGATTTAATTTCTTTAAAGTCTCTAGTCCCTACTCACTTATGTGTCACAGTCGATGGTGCTACAAATCAGCAGTGGAATTAAATGAGGAGATATAAACCTCCCTTTGAACTAGACTCATCTCAGTCCTATATAAACTACAACCCTTCTCCCCTTTAGCAACAATAAGAGAACTTTTCACAAGTTTTCAAACACCTTGTGCAAATTGTGAACAAAATGCTTCATCATCAAGTACACCGGTTGACAACAAACTCATCCTTAAATCTAGAATATGTCTGACATTTTTAAGCACCAATCTGTAACTCGTGTTTGTTACTATATGCACATCTCCAAGTCTCATAATTTTGGAATGATCACTATTTTCCATCTCCACTATATCCAAATCTAAAGATTCAAAGGTAGCAAAGAACTTTCTACTTGGAGTTGCATGAAATGATGCTCTCAGAATCAATTACCCAACTAGCATCACAACCAGCCGTCAAACAATCATTTCTACAATTAGAAAGAATCACCATGTCATCATGCACAACATTAGTGTTTGTTTCTCATTGATCCTTGTTGTCCTTATTTTTCAAATCTTTCTTTAGTTTCTAACAATCCTTCTTGATATGACCCGTCTTGTCACAATAATAACACTTCAAGTACTTCCTAGATTTAGACCTTCCCCAATTTTTATCCCTTCTGTTTGTGTCTCTATTTCTTGATCTACCTCTTGCCTCTTCTGACACTAATGCATGAGACTCTGAAGTTAGTAGAGACTTTCTTCTCACCTCCTCATTCAGTAAACTGCTTGTTACCATGTCCATTGTGAGTTTTTGATCTGAAGCAATATTTCTCAATGAGATCACCAATGTTTCCCAACTTTCTAGCAAAGTGTTGAGGAGCAGGATAGTTTACCATTCCTCATCTAGAGTCAACTTCATCCGGGCAAGTTGAGTAATAATACTCTTCATCTCATTGAGATGCTCACTTATGTCAGTTCCATCCTTATACCTCAAATTCACCAATTTCTTTATCAAAAAGGTCTTTTTAATAGCAGTATTCTTCTCATAAACTTCTTGGAGTTTACCCCATATTGCTTTTGAGGACGTCAATTCAAAAACATGATGATACACAACTTCATCTACCCATTGTCTCAAACAGGCCATGACCTTCGTATCCAACTTATTCTAGTCATTTTCAATTACCTTTGTCGGTTTCTAACCGGTGATAGATTCATACAAATCCTTAGAATATAGATGATCAATTATCTTTTCTTTCCAATAGTGCTAGTTACTTGTCCCCTTAAGAGATATTATCTTAACATATTTCCCATTGATCATCTTGTTGAAATATAAATCACAAACACACCAACTAGGCTCTTAGAAATTCGTCAAACACTTAATGGACATCAAATATCAACAACCAAAACTTGCAACATCCAAACCAAACAATTTGGCTTTGATACCACATGTTGAGATTAACCAAACAAACTAAATATAAATCTCCTATTTCAACACATAAGGATGAGAAGTACCAAATAAATAAAGAGATCAGGCAAACTAAATTTTACGTAAAAAACCCTAAATTTGGAGGAAAAACTACCGGGGAAACAACCCGGTCAAATTCAATATATCACAAGTTTGATACATAATAGATCCACGCGATAACAAACTCCCTAATACTAATTTATTATACTTTCTACAAAATTAGTATTGGAAAAGAAAAAAGAATTACAAATTACAAATAAGAACTTGGAGAAATTACCATTGACAATTACAATCAAATCTCACAACAAAACATTCACTTTTATTTAATTCACATAATTTTTATTTTTTCTTTTGCAATAACAGTTTTTCTCCAAAGGCTAAAAATCAGAAACCGAAAGAAGAAAAACGTCATAAGTTACTTTTATTCTTTTCAATGAACCAAATATGTAAAAACTTAATTTTTACTCAAATTAATATTATAATTTTATATATTTTTATAAGAGGGACAACCCAATAATTTGAAGATCTTGATACAAAAGTTATGTATTTTGTTGTTACCAAGTTCATCTTCTCTCATTCTTTATTATACAACCTTAGAGCCTTTCACCCCTTCAATCCCAACGACCATCATCATCACACCCCAACATGAGCCACATATTTCTTGAGCATGATTCAGAGACAGTGCTGTATGTGGATGTATATTTCTACCTTGTTGGTTTTTTAAATTGCATATTTTTCTTAATCATATTATGTCATACGCTTGTTTGGACAATAATGGTCATTTGTGTATTTTCATTTGCAGATTGACATGGCAAAGGATCGTGCTGTAAAGCTGACAGAATCGACTCTTCAATTGTCAATTCTTGACCTTATCACAAAGTATTTTATTCAAGGGCAACAATCTGCATCTGACTCCCCAACCTCAAAAATGCAAACTGAAGTTATTAGCCGTGCACTCTCTGATGCTTGTGTGAGTTTCTGCATCCGAGTCGTTTGGGAAAACTATTATGCTGCTTTGTTTTTTTCTTCTTCTGGTTCAACTTGCAAGTTCAAGCAAGCAAAATCCTCTGTTTAAGGCTCTGCCTTTATCCTTTAAACTATTTGATGCATGATTTTTTTATGTGTTTCTGCTTTCCAAAATTTACCTTCAGGGTTGATTTCTTTGAAAGCAAAATTGGAGGAATGAGACTAATAAATATTTGACACTGTAAGAGAATGACACTTGTATTTGCTAGCTATAATTTGATTCTTAACTGCCTTGTGATTGACGAGGGGCAGGGGAGCACTGTTGTTGATTGAATCAACTGTCTAAACAAAAATCTGCTAAATGTTTCCGATGTGAAATATTAAAGCTTTGATCATATGTTTTCTGTGTATATAGTGATTTTAAATATAAAATCGAGAACATTTTTAGGAGCCCCCTTACTATGAGCCCCCAATAATCCATCATTCCATTTTATCAGGGAGAAGATAGGGAGGGGTGAGAAAATTGAAGGAAATCATTCCTTCTCATTGGGGGTCACTAGTGGCTCATTGTAAGGGAAAATTTTCCTATAAAATCTTGGTGATTTCAAGCAAGGTAAACTTACGATGTGTCTGCTCTATTTGTATTTCTAGAGACTGGTTGGAGAATATCTATCATGGTTGAGATCCGCTCATGGTGATGAAGGAAGACGCTACAAAGATATTTTTATCAAAAGATGGTCCACCTTTATAAACTCCCAAGTAGTAATCCCTTCAGAATCCTATGAAATGTTGAGCCGAGTGGAAGTGAAAATGAGCTTGCAAGTACTGGAGAAGTTCAGTGCCGGTGCTGCAGCAAAAGTTTTTGAAAAAGAAATTAGAGAAGTAGTAAGTTTATTTATATACTCAGCTTTACCTCTTTAAAGTTGCTGATTTGTTTCACATAAAGTATGCCTTGTATATTGTAATTTTGTCTAAATCTATGTTTGAACTCCTTTACATCAAGAAAATGTAGTAAAAATGTGGGAGGAAAGTGGAAAATTTTTTGTTCAAAACATGTGTGGGCATTGAATCTCAGTTTTAGGGTTGGCACTAGGATTTAAATGTAGAGAGAGAAACAATGGGAATGTTTGGCTACTGGGCAACAGATAACAATATGAGAGTGGAAACAATAAAAAAGTTATGTAGGACACATGCTCGCTCCATGCTATTGTTTTTAAGGATGTTAATGATCTTATAAATTGGATGCTTTAAGTATAAGAAAGCCTGAGAATCACCATTTTAATTTCTATTTTAAACAAATAAAACTGATTTTCTTTTCGGGGATGATAGGTTTTTGATAAGAACTTTTTTGAAATATAAAATTTGTGCTGTAATGCATAATAAGTGATTAGTTTTAAACGTCTTATTTAAAGGGAAAAAGCTCAATCGGATTTTTCGTAGAAATTTGAATTTCTTTTATAAATAAAATATTGTTGCTCATGTAAGACTTTATTTTTTAAGGCTCCAACCCTAAATTTCATTGCAAACATATCATCTATTATGATATTGTTTGTTTCATTTTAGTTGGGTGTCATTGTTTTCTTTTCGCTTTTTGTTGTCTTTCTTCTTAACCACCTCAAACGAATATTTGATTATTGGAGGATCATTTTATATTCAAGGTCGTTGACTACCTTCAATATAAGATAATATTTGTGTAATGCCTTTCAGTTCAGCGGGTGATTCGAGTTTGAGTGCTACAAAATTCCCCTCACAAACAGAGAAACAGAATAAATACTCCTATAAATGAATAAGATTATTATATTCCAATCCAAGTCCTACAATGCCATAAGGGAAATGACCCCAATGCCTTTCAGAAAATAAACGCATGGGGTTTATAAAATAATGAAACTTATCTGTAAAGTGATGGTTTCTCTGTTCATGTTTATGTGTATTAGATAAACTTGAGATTTGGTGGCATAGAATACAATGACCCTCAAAACTAAGATTAACATATCTACAAATATGTTATGCTTTCAAAGAGTTTCAGAGAAATATTCCTTAACAAATCAAAGTTATTCAAATGTAAGGAGGATGGCCCTTGCGAAAAAAAATTGGAAGGGAAAGCATATATCCCACACTTTATTTTTCTAGTTAAAACCTTGCTTGCAAGAGATGATAGTGGGAAGAGGCCCAAAAAGAAGTGTTTTTTATTACGGCGATCAACAAGATTGCGAAGTGAACGAAAAGGAACAAGGCATTATTACATTTGGTTGGCATTTTGTGAACTGCGCCGTAACTCGGTTCCATTTTTTTCGGTTTTTCAAAACCATAACTCACAATCCGCAATACATCATCCGCGGTCATTTGCCCTCTTTTTGTTTTAAAGAAAACCATTTTCTTTCTAATCCGATGGAATGCATATTTATAATCATGATTAAAAAGCGTAAATAATAAAATTGTATACGAACACTCATTGTGTGGGTGCGGGTAAACGGCCCCCCCCACCGGGTGGAAGCCCTAATAAGGGAGGAGCTAACAAACAAAGAAACAAACAAGCGCATGGGGGTAGCCGGACTTGTGAAGCGGAGTAGTAAAACAAAAGAAAGGATATTTGGCCGAGTAAGAGAAGAGAGGGAAAAGGGAAATCTGATTCTGCCCGCAACAAAGCATAAGCCTAGCGTAAGGCAACAACAAAAGAGAGGGGGAGGAGGGAAGCGAGAAGCTAAAACAACTCCCCTTGGCTTTGCTGTGCTTTGCTTTGCTTTGCCATCCCCCCCCTTCGCCCACCCGCAATTTCGAATTTGGTTTTTTTTCGAATATAAGGGAGAAACGTTGTCTTCCCGCGTCGGCCGCCCCAATGGCCGCCCCCCTCGACGGCCCCGACCTCCCCGCCACGCCCGAACCCTCCTCTCCGCCATCTCCCTCCTCTCCCGCGATCTCCCTCCCTCCCCACCTCCTCCGCTCCCTTTCCGCCATCCTCCACGCCGGTGCCCACGGCGACGACGACCACGCCCCCGATCTGCCCCCCGGACTCCTTCCCCCTCCCGTCAGGTTCCCTGCTGTCTTCTTCCTTTTTCTCTTCTCCTTTTTCTTTCCTTTGGATCGGTCTTGGCGGGATTTTGCTCTCTAATTTTCCGCCAGATTGCCTCCTCCTGCTGTTGTGCTTGTTGCATGTGGATTTGCATGTGCGTGCTTAGATTTGGGTGCCGATTGGATTTTTCGTGCTGTTTGTTTGCTTTAATTTGATGCTTGTGCTCGTCTCAAGGTGTTCTGCGGGTTTTTAGAGAATAGATGGTATGATTCATGACTGATGACGAGAGATAAAAAATTGCCTACTTTGTTGTCTTCTCTTTCCCAAGAAAGATGCAATTTTGGAAATTATGATCATATCGTTAATAGTTTGTTTTCTTTAACTGGCCCCGTTTTTTAACGCTGGATGCTACTTGTTTACGGTATGTGTTGTAGTTGAACGGCGGCGACCCAATAATTTATTCTGCTCTATTACGAATCAAATTATGACCAAAGAATTGGGACATTCGATTTTGACCACTTCCTTTGTCCAATTTCCTGTTCTTGCTCGAAGCAAATATAACTTTTTGAAATTCAGCAGTAGGTTTTAGTTCCTTTTTCTTCAACATGATGCCATGTTGCAGTTGAACTCATCTATTCCCAGTTTAACTGTAGAATATGCACCTCCGATTCAAGATCAGTGCAATGTTTCAAATATTGTGCTTTTTTGCAGCGGATTTCTAATTGTTAACGGGCTGTCAGTTATCATAATATATATTCTACCCTTGTCTTTGTGTTTTAAATAGGAAGCTGATGAGGGGCAGGGTACAGAAAGTTTGCTAGATGAACTTGATGATGCCTTGGCAAGTCAAAGGTCTGCTTGCATGTCAAGTTTGGAGTTGAAGAACTTGAAAGAGGCTCGGTTACAGGGTCACATTGAGCGCCGTTTAACGGAGCTTGAAGGTCAGCGTTTGCCATCAAGCATACTGGATTGGAAGCTTCATCATACTTTTGTTCTTCTGCTGTACATTAATAACTTCAATTTTGTTAATGAAGTTAAAGAAAATAAATGAAGCAACAAGGATGATAAGGAAATTAACTTGAATAAGTAAAAATGATAATGGAGCTATACGTGCTTTTGTACATTAATCAAGGATTATTATGTATATACAGTTATTTGTTTAATGCTTGTAATTCATAATACAAATTTATTTACTTCCCCTAGATCCATGTCAATGTGTCCTTTTTCTTTATGAAATCTAAGTTCTTCCAATTTTTTGGTGCAGAGTTACCCTCAAGCAGAGGTGATGATCTGCAGATGAAATGCCTGCTTGAGCTTTATGGGCTAAAGGTAATTCATGCACTGGATCATCTTGGAGAAAACATCGAATAAGTTCATTCTTGTTGTTAATGAACGTCCTGATAAGCTAGTCTTAGGCAATGTAAATTACCATGTGAATGGTAGTGGAAGCTATTAATAGCAACAAAAGAACATATACCTGGCTACATTAAAATAATTTCCTTGGTTCAATTAGCCTTGTATAATTGAATTAACCACAAACTAAGAAGTGAAGAATTGCAGTCATCCATTTTGTCATTTAGATTCCATGTATCAGCCCATGATGCTTGTGTTTTGGCATCTAGATGTGAGTAATTTGATGGAGATATTTGATGTTCTTAGCATAATCTGCTTTCAATCTAACCTGCCTTTTATGCTTCATTGAGTAGCAACTTTTGATTGGTCTCTTAGTCTTTGAATCTTGCTTATATTGATGTATGCCAGCTAGTGGAATTACAAAGAAGGGTACGCTCTGACGTTTGTCTGGAATACTGGCTACGGGAAACATGTTCTTACCCTGACCGGAAATTGTATGATTGGGGTTTAATGCGATTACGTCGTCCATTTATGCTCTATGATTCAGGAGATGCTTTGGCCCTTGAAGCTGATGACCGCCTTAGGAAAAACGGGATGCTGAGGTTTCATTTCTTATATTTATATGTTTTCACGTAGATTTCTTTTATCATCTTTTTGTTTAAAGAAGAACTTTTTTAATGATTTCAGTGTTGTTCTTTTTACAGAGGCTGTCAAGGTTAGAGGAGGAAGAGAAGAAACGTATGGAAACACGAAAGAGGAGATTTTTCTCTGAACTCCTTGATTTGGCTCGTGAATTTCAATTGCAAGCACAAGCGTCTTTGAAGCGCAGAAAACAGAGAAATGATGGGGTGCAGGTGCTGCATTCTACCTTACTTTCAGCTGTGGTGTGTTTTTGCACCTTCATTTTGAGGGTTATGATGCCATCTTTGTTTATTAGGCCTACCATGCGAGGCAAAAGCAGCGTGCAACTCGGGCAGAGAAATTAAGGATTCAAGCTTTAAAAGCTGACGATCAAGATGCATATATGAAGTTGGTAGAAGAGAGCAAAAATGAGCGCTTAACTATGCTTCTTGGAAAAACCAATGATCTTCTTGTTCGTCTGGGAGCTGCTGTCCAAAGGCAAAAGGACGCTGAACATACTGATGGTGTGAAAGTCTCAGAAGGTGATGAGACACCTGTATCTAAGAGTGAGGCAACTGCTGATTTACTTAAAGAAGAAGAGGTTGATACCTTTAATGCAGATTCCAATGGTCATGTTAGGACAAGTGCTTTGCTTGAAGGTCAAAGGCAGTACAACTCGGTCATTCATGCAATCGAGGAAAAGGTAAATAAATTTTGACAAGTGTTTTCTTTTACAAATTTCAGATGTCATTTCCATTTTGACGCACTGAAACCATTTCCTGATAATTGTTTAATGATAAGTTTAAAGCATGTTGAGATAAAGCAAAATTCCATTTCTGGTTATACGTAAAGATTGCTGACCAGGGTTGCTCTTAAAAAAATTCATGAAGTTCTGAAGGTTGAATTTTGTGGTGTCGTAGGTTACTGAGCAACCTTGCATGCTTCAAGGTGGAGAATTAAGACCTTACCAGCTGGAAGGTCTGCAATGGATGTTATCCTTATTTAACAACAATCTCAATGGCATTTTGGCCGATGAGATGGGTTTAGGGAAAACAATTCAAACAATAGCATTGATTGCTTACCTAATGGAAAATAAAGGTGTGAATGGGCCTCACCTGATTGTGGCTCCTAAAGCAGTGCTTCCAAACTGGATTAATGAGTTTTCAACGTGGGCTCCGGGGTAAAGATTATCTTTTTTAGAGAACTGTGTATATTCCTTGTTATTAATGATCAAAATATGCCACAGATTTATTTTTTTCCCTCGAACTTCATCTCCAGTATTGTTGCTATCCTATATGATGGAACCCGTGATGAAAGGAAAGCTATGATGAGGGATTGTCTGTTAAGGAAGGATAAGTTTAATGTTTTGATCACTCACTATGACTTCATTATGAGAGATAAAGCTTTTCTGAAGAAAATACATTGGCACTACATGATTGTTGATGAAGGACACAGATTGAAAAATCATGATTGTGCTTTGTCAAGGACTCTTGTATCAGGGTATGCTCTCCTACATTGCCAATGGGCTTTTATTCTTTTTTCACTGTGGATTTCAGTTTCTGCTTTAGGCATGCTGTGATTAGAAGTGCTTCTTGCAGCTATCGTATTCGACGTAGGCTTCTTTTGACGGGAACTCCAATACAGAACAGCCTTCAGGAACTTTGGTCTCTTCTGAATTTTCTCTTGCCCAGCATATTTAACTCAGTAGAAAATTTTGAAGAGTGGTTCAATGCACCATTTGCAGACAAGTGTGATGTCTCTTTAACAAACGAAGAACAGCTTCTTGTTATTAATCGTCTGCATCATGTGAGGATGAAGGCTTACTTTTGTCTTGTTTTTGGATCAACCGTAATACTTTTTGCTTTCTTCTGAACCTTTTCTGTGTTGGTCAATTATTGATTCTTCAGGTCATAAGGCCTTTTCTGTTGAGGAGGAAGAAAGATGAGGTAGAGAAATTCCTTCCTAGCAAGAGACAAGTGATTCTTAAATGCGATCTATCAGCCTGGCAGAAAGTATATTATCAGCAAGTCACTTCTGAAGGAAGGGTTGGGCTTGATTCGGGTATGATTATACGTCATTTTACTCCCATCTTCTCGAATGAGTTTTGCAGATATTGATATTTCTCTATAAATATTACGGATCTGAAAATGCAAAAGCCACTTGAACTTGGAAAAAAAGACATTTCTTTGGTAGCCCTTGCCAATTACGTTATGTGAAGATTGACTTCCCTTGACAAACATCCAGATTAGTTGGTCAAATGCTTTTTTCTGGTTTGTAGTGGCCTAGTGAAAGGAGAATACTTGTGTATAAATTAAAAGCTTATCCTGCTCATTCATGTTATGCCTGACATCTGCTGTTTAATTAACCCGCTTAATGCGTAGCATTTAAGATTCTTTAATTGTGTGTTGCTTACATTCTGTTTGCTTGATATCTCGTTCTTTTTAGGGCCCATTTCTTAATTGAATAATGGTGCAATCCTAAAGATAAATAGAGAAATATGGTACAATTCTAACCTTCTCCAATTGTTTACTCCAACTTCAAAGACGAAGATGAAAGATAAATGATAGATAACTTAGACTAAACAAACTATAGACCTAGAAAATGAACTTTATTTCTTCTCAATTGATCAATGATGGCAAAAGCCTGCAATGCTTCATGCATTTATAGAAGAGAAAATACCCTTTTCTAGTTCTAGGACAAACTAAAATAAGGTTTATACTTAAACTAGAAAAATATGATTAAATCCTCTAATTGGTAAGAACTAAATAATACTCTAACTAAAATAAGAAACTTTTTGATGAAGACCCTTAAGAATAGGAAACAACTTCTAATGGAAAAACTATCTAATTAGACAATTTTAATATAACTAGGAAAATTACTAAAAATAGAATATTGTCCTTCGTCAATCTCCCTTGGTTGAAAAGAACTCGTCCTTGAGTTCAGAAGGAAAACAATATGCAAAAAATTGAAGAAAGACTATGAGAAGTGTTGTTTGCATCATTAAGTGATGAGTTGAGCTATACGGTTCAACTCAACAAATAAATAATTAGGTGTGCTTGTGGATTGGAGGCTAAATGATAGACTTCCATTTTATTATTCTAGGAGGATCATATTTATAATTCATTATGCAGCTTGACGGTGGTATATTGTTTTCTGACTCTTTTATCATAAAATCCAATTTTCAGGTAATGGTAAGTCAAAGAGTCTGCAGAATTTGTCAATGCAACTCAGGAAGTGCTGCAACCACCCATACCTTTTTGTTGGAGGCCAATATAATATGTGGAATAAGGAAGAAATTGTTAGGGCATCTGGAAAATTTGAGCTCCTTGATCGCTTACTGCCAAAACTTCAAAGAGCTGGCCATAGAGTTCTGCTCTTTTCTCAAATGACCAGACTCATGGACATTTTGGAGATTTATCTTCAGTTAAATCATTTTAAGTATCTTAGACTTGATGGGTCCACTAAAACTGAAGAAAGAGGCTTGCTGCTTAAGAAATTTAATGCACCAGATTCCCCTTTCTTCATGTTTCTTTTGAGCACTCGAGCTGGAGGCCTCGGTCTAAACCTTCAGACAGCAGATACTGTGATAATTTTTGACAGTGACTGGAACCCCCAAATGGATCAACAAGCAGAGGATCGGGCGCATCGCATTGGGCAAAAGAAGGAAGTTTGTGTTTTTGTGTTAGTCAGTGTTGGTTCTATTGAGGAAGTGATATTGGATCGTGCTAAGCAGAAAATGGGCATAGATGCGAAGGTCATTCAGGCAGGATTGTTTAATACAACTTCTACAGGTCTGCTATCACCTTTCAGTTTTTTATTTGATCAGTAACTGAGCGATTATAAATTTAACCATTTACTTTACTTACCACTTGACCGAGGAAACAACTACCTTGCACTCGTGGCATGGTGCAACACTCCCTTATTTGTTCTACTTATTTCTTTCAAATGCCTTTGTCAAGGCTACTGCATGAGAGCAGTGGAAATTCATTTTCCGACAATCATTTTTATTTGTTTTGAGTTATTTTAAATTTTGGAGAAGTTTCAGGATTTGGTACCTACATCTCATCCTCAATATGTAACTCTAATTGGTCATATTTATTTGTCCCCTGCAGCTCAAGACCGTAGGGAGATGTTGAAAGAGATCATGCGGCGTGGTACAGACTCTCTTGGGGCAGATGTTCCAAGTGAGAGGCAAATCAACGATCTTGCATCCCGGTCGAAAGAAGAATTTTGGCTGTTTGAGAAAATGGATGACGAACGGAGACAGAGAGAGAATTACAAAACAAGGCTGATGGAAGATTATGAGGTGCCCGATTGGGCATATTCTGCTTTCCCTTCAGAAAAGTCCAAAGAAAAGGATACCGGCCACCTCAGTGGCCAAATTTTTGGAAAGAGGAAAAGGAAGGACGTTGTATACGCCGATCATTTAAGTGATGTACAGTGGATGAAGGCTGTGGAAGATGGACATGACTTATCAAAAATTGCAATGAAAGGAAAGATAAGGGAGGAAAGCCAAAGCCTTTCTGAAGTCAGTGAGCTGGGATATGATAATGCGGAAGAGCCAAAATCTTCTTACATCGAGATTGAGAATGGCGAACCAAGCGAAAGTGGTAGTGAAGATTTGATGAATCGGACAGTCGAGAAACAGAAGCCGATGCAATTAGTTCTTCGCACCGATGAAGCTGAGGGTGCAGGCAGCAGTTGGCATGGTGATACTTTAACCTGGAAAACCCACAAGAGAAAGAGATCAACAAACCACGGCGGTTATCAGAGTTCATCTGATGGGAAGAGGTCGGCATTTTAGTAGTAGGACATTTCTGTATTTTATTCCACTTTTCAGAAAGGGTATCGCGTTCTTGGCCGAATGGTTCTCTTCTTGTAGAATTATGTCGAATCGTCAAAGTGGGAAGTTTCAATGATTTCTCAACATTCAGTGGACGTTCCTCTAACCAGAGTTGTTCTATGCATGATGGCTGGACGCGACGATCAGGGGTCAAGGGGATACTAATTTAGAATTTTTTATAGAGAAGGCCAAGATTTTATAACTTGGCTTGATCTTCCCTGGTTGGCATTCATGTATCAAAAATGTACTCTTACCGATGCGGACAAGTTCTTCCACGATGGAGCTTCATCTTTTCTTTACAAAATAAACACTATAATATTACAAACTCCATTAACACACTGTTACCATCAGCATTCTGTAGAAGTCTACTAACAAGGAAAAAAATGGGATCATAAAAATACTAATCTCATTGAGTATTAACTCAAGGTTGGCGGTAAGGGCATAAATAAGTCAAATTTATTTGCAAGTATTTATGTTTAGTTTAATTTGGCTTAAATTTATGTTTGTTAATTTTGTCTTCAAAAAAATATTCGGTTTAAAATAAATAGCTGGTTGAACAATAAAGAGAGTTTGAGCTAAGAAGTATTTGGCTTGGCTTGATTCGAAATTTGAGTTTGATGTATTCAAATTTTAAAAAATACTTGGGTTGATTTGGTTCGTTAATATTATTAATGTCATGTTGCACTTATATAGTGTTGGAAAGAAAATTTTAATTATATATAAGTCGAGTATGATTAAAACAAATATATATAAGTCGAGTTTATTAAAGTCATATCGAACTTATATGTTTGTGTTGGAAACACAAACATTCACTTGATTCGAGCTTGGCTCGAAAACATAGCAAACCAAACACAAGTCAAGCTTAAATATCATAAATTTTAGACGAGCTTGACTTGACATATAATACATCAAAACTCGTTGAGCTTTCAAACATGCTTGTTAAAAAATATATCAAATTTAAAAATAATCATGTTCGGCTCAACTCGGCTTATTTAGACTCCTAGTAGCAACATTTGTTCAAGAGTAATGATAAAAATAATGTAAAGCCATGGTAATATTTAAAAACTGATATTTTTAGAAAAAAATGTTCCCGCACTTTGACGTTCCAGAAGGATGGATAATAAATAAAAGTAATTTTTTATGTCAAGCTGCCTCGCGAGTTTACCCAACATGCGTTTCACACAGTCTAACATATCTCGCGAAAATCGAAAGTGAGCGTAGCCACATATGCGTGATGCATATAAGTTTTATTTATTTTTCTGGAATAATGAAGGTGCGAGACCTCATGAGTTGGTGGCGATGATACCGTATGTATGAATGTGTATTTTGACTGTGTTTGGTAACGGCCAATTTGTGTGTGAAAAAAAATGAGCCCAGCCTTGTTAAGCATTTAATATTCTCATATTTACTTGTTTTTAAATTAGTTAATTTAAGCTAAGTTTAATATATAATGAGGCGTTTGGCTGCTGTATAAAATTTTAAGAAATTTTTATCACAAAATTCTTTTTATTATCGTTATAAAAATTGATAGAGCTCACAAAAAAACTGGTGGTTACAATTATTATGTGAGGAGTTTTAATCAAGCATTTGAAAAATAAAAATAAAAATAGGTTAACCTTCTTTATTTTATTTTGTTACGTTTTGTAAAAGTTTTTCAAGAGTGCTCACATGTTATTTAGCAAACGGCTTTAAATTATATTTTTCAATAAAGAAATTCAAAGTAATGAAACTAAACACCCCATCAAATTATACTTTTTACGTAAAATTCACAACTTTAATTAAAGTTTTATAGTCAGAACTGGTTGAATGATCGTTAATTTCAGTAGAGTTAGTCTTAGAACACTCGTGCTAAATAGAAGTTGGCCATATGTTATGAGTTATGAGGGTAAAGTGTATCTAAGTATATAATGATAATATTAATAACCTAATAAGAAAATGAATTTTCAAAATATAGGATAGAATACCTTTTTTATATTTTATGCATGTAACTGTAAAATTAATTTTAAGTCAACGATTATATTAGGATGTGTTAATTATTATTTTTAGGTAGGTTAGTAGGTATAGAATATGTTATTTTATATTATTGAGTGTATTGTATTAATTTTATAATATTTATATTATATATATTTTTTTAAAAATAATTTATTATTTTTACCAATAACTTAATTTTTATTTAAAAAATTGCCGCTGTGTGTATAAGCCTGAACCATATTTAGCTCCGCCCGGGAGCGACGCCGGTGGAGACGCCGTGCGTCTCCACCGTCGATCATCCCGGAAATCGACGGTGGAGATGCACGGCGTCTTCACCGGCGTCGCTCCCGGGCGGAGCTAAAATTTTTTCTATAAGCCTCCTTCCCGACTCTTCAATTCTCCTCCTCGTTGCACCCCGATCGCCGTTCCGATGCCTTTCGACACCATCACCGGCGACCGCGCCGTCCCCCACACCAAAGCCGGCCAGCGCTGCCGACCCGGGCCTCCTCTCCTTCTTTCCTCTTCTATCTTCTTCCTCCTTACTGTGTTGTGGAGCGCCGCCGGCCTCGCACCGCCTAGTGAGCCTCGCCGCCGCCGCCTCGTCATCGTCTCCCTCCCTCATCGCCGTCAAGACCCAACCGACCTGAAGAGCCGCTCGTGGACGCCAAAGCCGCCACCTTTCTTGCCTCACCGGGCGGTGTTGCACATCTCTAGAGCTCGGCCGCCGCCGGCGAAACCCTCGTTACCGCTGGCCAAGCATGGCCCGGCCTAGGTCGTCTTCCTCCTCAGCTGTTTCACCCACGCGGATCGCAGCTAAGATCTTCCCGATGTGCTTCTCTTCCTCACCGAGCCGCCACCATCACGACCATTTTCTTCTTCGGCGGGTCGCTTGAGCAGACAACGCCGCCACCTTGCTACCTTGCTGGGTCACTGGAGTCACACCAGCCTCACCTCCCCCCCGCCTCCCTGCTGAGTCTGTCGGGACCACTCCTTCCTCCTCCCTTGCTGTTCGACTGCTGGCAGCAAAACACTGCCGTCGGCCTTGTGTGTTGTTGCCGACGGCTACGGCCATCCCTCGCATGCCTTTGTCCGATTTTGCATGTCGACGTGCGTCAAGTTGAACCCTTCGTGGCCTTGCTGAACCCTAGCGACGGCACTGTCGTTCAGTATACTTAATTTAAAATTAATGCTATGATTTATGATTAATTAGCACAATATATTTATTAATTATGATACAATGATGGTTAATGATGGAACGGTACAATTACATATAGTTTAATTATTATGACCCCTAATAAGGATATTATAGTCGATTACTGTAACGACTGAGCTCAAATTACACCGTAATGAGTCTAAGTTTGATTATTTTTTAAAAATGGTTAACCAAATTAAAGATACATAGTCCATTCCTCATTCTCACTTATAAAAATGATCTTGTCCCAGTACGTATTATATATGAGATTAAATTAAGGGATCTCATTAATCCACCCGCCTATAAAATTTCGTCTCCTAAAATTCCTATACTTGGCCCGTTGCTGGTCCTCAACACATCCATCTCTGGCCCATGACCGGGTAGTTTAACCAACGTCCCTAGTCTGGCCCGTTGCTAGTCTCAACACATCCATCTCTGGCCCATGACCAGTAGTTTTAACCGACGTCCCTAGTCCACCCTACCATCTAACAAGGAACTAGGTTGCTCTAATACTATTTATAACGACCCAGCTCAAAGTGCAATGTAACAAGCTTAAGTCATTTCTTTAAAAAATAGTTATCCAAATTAAAGATGTATAGGTCATTTTTACTTACAAACATGAACTTATCCAAGTAAGTATTAGATGTAGGATTAAGTTGAGGAATCCCACAATTACTAATAAGTTGTTGTCATAAAATACGATGAGGATAAATTGAACTAGAGCATGTAAGTCAGTAGGTAATTGATGAATTGATTATACGACTAGAATGTAAATTTTCTTAATATTGTGTAATTGTCATGAAATGATACAAATGGAATACCTAGGAAGATATCAATGGGTAAATATAATCTGATGAACTATATGTTACATATTTATAATTGGAGTATATAATACTATTATCGTGTGTTAATCATGATTGGATGCTTAGGTTGAGATTTGATGTAATTAATGTTGTATGTTTCATATGATGTGATGATGAATAGATGCATTTTAATTTAGTATACATGCATTCTACTGTGTGTTAATATTTATTTTTGATGTGTAGGTGCAGAGTATGAATTCTTCGCTTAGGCAAAAGGCCTAGCTTAGAGTTCTTACCAGGTCCGTTTAGGATTCGCCGTAGACTTAAATCTTTATTTTATTATGGTTTATTTTATTGATTGCAGGATGAGTTAAGTGATATTTTATTGGATCTCATATAACTCGGGTCATTTAACTGATAATTTTTCTAATTAATAACTCTCAATGATGAGATCTCACAAGTCTGATTTTCAAAATAAGATATCGTGCAAGTTGTCTTCGGATCTATTATATAAATCCCATCTCAGCTTTATATATAATTTTATCGAGTTTTCAGTGAGACGAAATATAGTAAAAGTAACTCGCACGTACAATGAGCGGGTGCACGTGCTAATCACAGCAGGCTATGTATTATTGAAAGGGTTGTTCTATTATGATGGATCCCAACAATTTTACGTTTTGAATTTCTTCAAACTCGGAGAAACATGGAGGTTTAAAGGTACTAAAGGAGACTACATGCGAGTACTCGACCTTTTTGCTCAGGGCTAGGAGAAATATGAAAGAAAAAGAGGGCATTAGGATATATTGGTAGTTCCAAGGGACAAAAAAATTAAAAGAATATACTTAGAGAGGTATCGAGCAGACCAGCAGACCAGTTAGCTTAAGATGCTATTCAATTTGCAGTCTGATGGGTCCCAAGTAGATGCATGTATGAAAGTTCAACAAAAGATTTTTCTTCAAAATGAGAGTTGGCTCTCATTTACTAATTTGTTATAGTTATTTATGAATTAGTAACACTTGTTATTGACTGTATTTATATATATATATAAGTAAAGAGCAGGAGTCTAATATGCTAAACTAGACTGAGGAATACTGACATCTTGTGCACACACATGCGTCCAACAATAGAACGTTTGTTTTAGTTATAATGTTATAATGAAATGTAGAATATGACTATGTATTGTGATATCTATTATTAATAATGATATGCTGATGCACTATTAGTAGAGATGTTTTGATTATGAACATGTTTAGCAAGTAGGTCAAGACCCAACCTAAAAATATAAATGTGAATAAGAATGAACAGATGGGTCAAGACCTGGTTCAATAAGGTAGAATGAATGCGAATTAGTAGTTGAGTCAAGACTCATCTAAGAACTGATCATAGAGTTGAAATGAAATTATTGTGTTAATATTTTATGAGATATTTATATTATCTATTATTTGACAGAGTGGCCTTTATTGTACTTTAGAGGGAACTATCCGTTTTAATTTAAAATTTTCTATATTATATCATAATTTAAATGATTGGTTTTGAGTGTAATTGCATGTAATATGTCATTCACGTAGTATCATATTAAGTTCTTTGAATCTCACAAATCTAATGAATGCACAACAATAATTATCTCTTAAGATACAAAGAGTGGATCTATTTAGGTTAGGTTTGGATTAATCAACTTAATTAGGTGACCCATAACATTCCATTTCGGTTCGCGAGCAAGCCAGATTTAGAATGCTACATTTAATGTTGACTCCAACAAAGTAGACACGATAAATTTGTGTTTAATATATTTTTCAAACTAAGTCTTTTATTTAATTTATTCACTCACAAGTAAAAAAAGTTACTTTTCCAAATGGATCAAAATGGCATAAGATCCTACTTACATATTAAATCAACAAACTAAGCCAAAACAAATATTTTGTTGACATCTAACGCATCCAGCCAGTTAATTTATGTTTTAAACTTAATTGATATACATATTTTTTAATTAAGTTATGTGATTAGTTCAACGAACTCCTAATTCAAAATCAAATATTTATTCTAGCTAAATAAATACTTAGCATGAGATTAAACCAAACTAAACCAAATACATCAACGTCCCTCATTGGATGGTTTTTCCACTTTTATCACCTTTAATATAATCAAACTAAATACATCAACCTCATTATATAAAAATGCACTGTTTTTTAAATCACTTTTAATGTAACCGCGAGATGCATGGCACACGTTTATGACAAGTATTCTTAGAAATTGGTTTGATTGCATAGAATACAATCAAGCCTTAGGAGTTTGACTTATGTGTATTTACCACCCTCCCAGTCATATTCCGACCCCTCCGTATCCCTATGCGTGATCATCTTTTTCGCACCCCTTCGATAATAATCTTCTTCTCGCTTACATAGAATTAATTAATAGTGCATTTGGTTACATATCTATTTACTATTAAAATATAAAATAGTAACAATAATATCAACGTATAAAATAGTAACAATAACGGATAAAAACTGTTTTTGACAAAACGTTGAAAAAGTATAACACGGTAGAGATTGTTTCAAGAAACTTTCACAAGTCTTATTTATTTATTTTTTTATTGCTCGCCCCTTCCCTTCTCCCGCTGCCCCACAAAATATAATTTTATCATTTCTACTAATTTTTATGATAGAAACAAAACCAAATTTATGACAAATTTATTCAGAGTTTCCCTAGAAAATTTAATTGCAACCAAATGTCTTATAACAACGTAATTACACGGACGCACGTAGGGACGCCACCAATTACGCATTGTCACGCGTGTGTGGGTCCTTTTTACATTATTTCTCTTTTTATCATGTCTTGGGTCTTCTTATAGAGCGCACCTAAAAATTATCCATCGTCTAACACCTTCCTCATCCCCACACCCTTCTTAACCAATCATTGGCAGGGCATTGAAGGAGATTAACTTGTGTTCAAGAACACGTATCAATTGTTTGTAAGAGAATATCAAAACGTCTTTCATCTGGCCGCCTTGAAATGAAATCAAGCTCGTGGTGAGTCGCCTAAACGATCGCTCTGCGATCATGTGGCCGACGAAGCCGACGACCCTCTTCGTCTCACCCTCTTCTTCATCACCTTCTTCTCCATCATCCTCCTATTCTTCGTCTCTCTCATGGAGAGGACGGAGAAGTTGATGTCGATGTCGACGTCGACGGCGCCGCACCCGGTCATCATTTCCCAGCGAGAGGGGGACAAGGCCGTTTTGGCTGACAATCCTTTGCATCAACTGCCACTGCATGAGTACGTGCCCATCAACGGAACTAAGATCAATATCGGTCTAGTGAACGTCGACGACGAGGAGGAGATCAGAAGGTGGGAGAAAGCCGGCCGGGTACATAGAGTGGTGTTCGATCATGTCGCCGGCGACGTCACTTGGGACAGATTGTTCCCCGAATGGATCGACGAAGACGAACGGCATGAGAAGCCCGAGTGTCCGCCTATCCCAATGCCCAAGTTCGAAGACTATCCGGAGTTGGACGTGGTGGTTGTACGGACGCCTTGCGGCATTGCGTCGCCCCTGGGGAGAGGAGCGAGGGATGTTTTCCGGTTGCAGGTTCATCTTGTCGCGGCCAAATTGGCCGCGAGGAGGTTGGCGGGAACGGCGGCGGCGACGGTGGTGTTTGTTGGCCCCTGTCCGGCCATGTTGGAGATTTTCCGGTGCGACGATGTGGTGTTCAACAGGGAAGGTGTTACCGTTTACAGACCCGACTTGAGGAGGCTTCGGCAGAAGATCCGTTTACCCGTCGGGTCGTGCATGCTTGCTGTTCCATTGGCTAATAAGCATGGTTAGTTGCTGTACTTACTTTCCGCATAATTTAATTTTTTTATTATTTATATTTCATTGCCCTAGCTATTTGTTTTATCAAGCCTCTTATTTTGGTAGTTGATTAACTAGGTCGATGGTTTAATTAATCTAACTATAATTAAGTAAAACTAATTAAGGCATTAAATATGTGCCAACTAAACACATAAAGTTTTGATAGGTTTACCTATTTACAATTTTAGAAGGGCGATTATGGGTGAAATGTCGATTCGAGTAACAAATAAAATGTATGAATAAATAAGTGGGAGAGAGTAATAAGAAATTAGGTTCTCTTGAAGCGTGCTCCAATATTATAGAAGAAGATTGGTGTGCAGGAAGTTATCCTTCCATGTTTGGTTGCGTTTAGTTGGGTTCATATGTATATGGTTTCATCCATATATCATTCAGAAAAAATTTGATGTATGTATCAATTAAATTTGAATGACAGGTGAAAAAGTTGGACCCTATCAATCTACTCTTACTAATAAAAATTAAAACTAAAGTCCTTTCTCATTAGGAAATTTAACCAACTAAAATTCAACAAAATAAAAAGTAAATCAATTTATTATAAGTTATTTCCTTTTAATTAAAGTCTATTTTAAAATTAAGGTTATCTATTAAATTTGAGGAAAAAACTTGTATAACAAAGTTAATATTAACTGAATACAGATTTGTATATGAAAGAAGTTTAAATTAATATCATTTAAGTAGTGATCATCTAAACTCTATCCGTCTCCAAAGTTACCAAGATTGTTGATCAGAAAGTGATGTTTAATTACGATAATGGTGATCTAAATCAATTAATTAGGCGTCTTCCATCGTTCTATAGCATTTTTCTTTAAGAAAATTTTTAAAAAGAAAAAGCTTCTTGTGAAATACATGCAAGAATTACCATGGTCAAATTCTGGAATATAATTTAGCTCATATATTATATCGGTGGGAATTAGTAGTAAAGGAGTGGCCAACAATATAGACACCTACATGATAAACTAAACTATAAAAATGTCGAGTAGTTGAACTGGCGTACACCCTTTCACGTCCACATTTTTCAAGCTAAGCAGAGATAAATTAATTACTAATTAAAATATATTAAACTGTGATAATGCCAAACACGAAATGTTCTTGTATAATATGTTTGTCAAGGTCTACTTACATATTTATTCTATTTTAAGGCCAAATATGTAATAGATAAAGGATTTTGTTTTTTAGGCTTACATACATAAGATTTATAACTTGGTTACAGACATTGGTTTAACATTGCACGGCTATACTCTTTGAATATCGCGCGAACAAGAATATGGAATTTAATTGTAGGAATATTTTGGGTAGATGCATGCATATGCATGTTCTATGCCTAAGTTGACATTTTAGAAGTCCAGATCCAGAAGTACGGCATGTTCCAGAAGAATAAGCTATGATCTTTCTGTGGATGTGTTTTTCAAAAAATACGTTGATCACCAAATTTAATGTAAATAATATATCAACGAAAAAAATATTGTCACAGACATAGACGTCGAATGCATGTACGTATGATTCATGCATACTTGAAAATTTACGAGTTCAGATGATCAAGTGCTTGCGTCCCGGAAGACTAACATATTTTTTCGATTTTCTTCTTCTTTTTCCTCTTTTTTTCTGTTCCGAGCAACCACATAATTACATACATTAAACATTATAAAATGCATAAAATACATTATAAGTTATTTTTTGCGGGTGCAGTTTATTATAAACTAGCGGCCAAAATGTCACACTACATATTCACAGCTTATGTTGGAGATATATTAAGATTTTATAGAGAGATGTTCATTGAATAATTAGATAGAGATATGTTGTGATTTTATAGACAGATCATAATTAAATGAGAAGGTAGCCTATAATAATTTAATTTATCATTTCTATTTTTGTTGTATTTTTATTGGCTAAAATCTCCAATTCTCTTTGTACTAATATAAAAATAAATTTTGACAAGACTAATTCAGCTAATGCGCCATTAACTCTTACTTAATTATATCTTATATATCTTATTTATTTATTTATTTGGTTTGGAGCAGCAGGCCACTGTATTCCTGCTGGCGGGATTATTCTTATTAACAAATCGAACACGGTTGAAAAATATTGCCCTTGAATTTTATTTCATATCACTACTACTGAAACTTATAAATATATATAGGTATTGATTAATGTTTTCGATGCAGGTCGTAATTATAATTATAACAAGAATATTGGAATGGACTTGGACAACACATTAAGTAGTAGAGATCATCACATTGAGGAGGAGAATATAACAACATTAACAGTCCATGCAACAAGAGAAGCGTACGCCACCGTCCTCCACTCCTCCGAGGATTACGTCTGCGGCGCCGTAGCCTTGGCCGAGAGCATCAAGCGCACCAACTCCACCAAACACCTCATCCTCCTCGCCGACGCCTCCATCTCCCCGGCCAGCCACGCTGCCCTCGAGCTCGCCGGCTGGTCCATTCGCACCATCCGCCGCATCCGCAGTCCGTCCGCGAAGAAGAACGCGTACAACGAGTGGAACTACAGCAAGCTACGGCTGTGGCAGCTCTCCGACTTCGACAAGATCATCTTCATCGACTCCGACTTCATCGTCCTCCGCAACATCGACATGTTCTTCTCCTCCCCGCAACTGGCCGCCGCCGGCAACGACGGCGTCCTCTTCAACTCGGGGATCATGCTGCTTGAACCCTCCGAGTGTGTCTTCAACATGTTGATGGAGAAGAAAGGTGAGCTCTTCTCCTACAACGGTGGTGACCAGGGGTACCTGAACGAGGTGTTCACATGGTGGCACCGGTTGCCGGCCAGGTTGAACTGGATGAAGATCTTTTTGAAGCCGTCGGACGATAGGCAGCCGCCGTCTGACGTTTACACCATTCACTACCTGGGTTTGAAGCCGTGGACGTGTTACAGGGACTACGACTGCAACTGGGACAGAGAGGAGAGGCAGATATTTGCAAGTGAGGGAGCTCATCGGCTGTGGTGGGAGGTGTACGACGCGATGCCGAAGAAGCTCCGGGCGGTGTGTGGTATATCGAAAGAGAGAGATATAACGTTGAGGAAGTGGAGGGAGAAGGGAAGGAGATCGGGGTTGAGAGGGAGCCGGTGGAACAAGGAGATACATGACCCTCGCCAATACACCATTGTTTCTTAATTAGTGTGGTCGACAATAGCGTGGTAATAATCATCTGTAGTCGGAGGGAGTTGTATCGTACATATACATGCACTAAATTATCATACAAGTTGTCATATGATATACATGAAAGTATATGTCATACAAATTAATCATGGCTACACACACAGCTGGCTCTCCTCCTTCACTAAGAAATCCGGGTGATGAATTTGATCCACAGATTAGGAAGAAGCAAAGACAATAGAAGAGTTCTTATATATGAGTAACATTATCACTGGCGTAAAAAATGTTATAGAATTACAAAACTCTTGACTACGCAATGATACAAATTAATATCTCTACCTTCTTGATTTTAATGGGCTTTTGGTGGCTGGGCTTATACAAGAAAGATCTAGTTGCAGTTCGGCACTGTTGTTTTAATTCTGGGAACAAAATTCCTCCTCCGACAGAGAAGAGCCGAAGCCCCGGATTTGGCCTTCTGAAACTCTGGCCAATTCCATCTTCTCTTCTTTAAATTCTGGGATCTAGAAGCAGCAATGATTCAACAGTCACACTTTCTCATCTGGTTCCAATGCTATCGGTTTTAGCTACTGTTGTCAACTTGAAGTACTTTTAGAGTGGCATTTAATTTGCTGAAATTGATTTGACAGGTATCTGCGTTAATGTAGGCTCTTCATTCATTCATTACCATATTGATCATAAGTGGAAGAAAGAAAAAATAGGTTAAGGTGAATAGTTTTTAATGAAATGGGTTTAAGTTACGTGATTTGAAAAATAATAATAAGTAATTACCAGTAGCAGTGTCACCTGATAGCGAGCCTTATATGATTCTGAAAGAAAAAAGAAAAAGGTGTTTTGCTAAGCTGGAGACACCCCCGGTGTGCGCTTTGCGTGTGCGCCACATGCTGATATGCCAACGGGGTGTTTTACAGGAAGCCTTGGTTATGTTTGGTTTGTTTTTGGTGTCACTGGGTTTCAAACCGCCACTACTTAGGATTATTATCATAGCATCTTTGAGAATTGCCCTGAGATTGGATGGGTAAAGGGAGAAGAAACCGCCCATCCCCACCAACCAGATTTCTATGATATTAAAAAAAATTGAAATATTTTTCAACCGTTTATTATCGCAAGATTAATAAAAAGAGGTTAGTTTCCTCCCACCCTCCGACGTAGGAGACTTCGTTTTAGCAAAAGGGGCTTTATTAAAGTACTCTGGTCGTCTCACCATGCTCACCCGCTGGGCCGACGCCTAATGAGAGTCTTGCTTTTGGATAACACTCAGTGTCGGTTATCTCCAAAGACGAGAGGAAAGTAATCAAACAAGAAAGAAACTAGGTTGCCTAATACTTTCACCAAATACGAGATTCAATTGTTAAAGTTCCCAACTTCGGTAGAGAGGACGTTCACTTGAAGAAGAAAGCGGGTTCATTCATACCTATTTCAGTAAAATGGGTCGGTCCAGACGTTTGACAAAGCATTGCATGTACCCATTTACTAAAAAAAGTTAGTCGTGTATGGCTAAAATTCTTCGCTCAAATAGTCAAAGATAAAATTTGGTCAACATAAAAATTTATTTTTATATCATAATTATTTTATTATCTAATCATTTTTTTATTATAAATATTAATTTTCTCGCAAACAACTAATATCTTAATTATAAAATCTCTCTCTTTTATTTTTCTTGGTTTCTCTTGTGTCAATTTAAAAAAATAAAATTACGATTTTTAAAAATATTTGAATAAAGAAATATATATTACAATGGAAAATTTTTAAAATTAAGATTAATATACTTTAAATTTAATAATTATCAATGATAATTTGGTAACAAAGTTTAAAAATATCATTTATATTATTCGTTTATGATTTTTGTTAATCTCTCTACGGATGAAACAATATCCATATTTTGTTTATTTTTTTTATTGTTATAATCAGTTGGTGAAATTCAATAGATCAGACATATTTTGGACACAGTTGGGCACAAGCATTTGAACGTCCGTACCCACCCCGGTTTGTCACTCGCGCCACAATTCATATTTTTATTTACAAGTCTGTGTTACTGTTCCCAACTCGAGCACATACTCTTCCCAATTCCGGCTATCACTCCCAAATCCACCGTTCGTGGCCACAAGTTCCACACTCTATTTTAGTAGTCCTATTGGAAATGTCAGCGGGAAGCGAAAAATCTGTATCCCCAAAATGAATTATTTTTTCAGCATGCCCTGACCGCCCACTTTGAAGGACATGGAGCTTTTTTCATTTCTTGCTTTTTTTAGAAAAAATCATGCATTGAGACATTTTTTTAAAAGAAAAAATTGCACCTATCTATCAATGTTCAACAGCTTTCTCGCAAAAGATTATCTTTTTTGTCTAACAAAGTTTGGAAGTTTAAAACCGTCTTAGATCTATTTCATCTACAATCTTATTATGAGGGTATCCAATAATTGTAGATATGTTAACCTGTCATCTCATGTTGGGGTAGTAGTATACAACAAAGGCAAATCAGCATCTATTAAATATTTTTAATAACAGCTTTAAATTTTTAATAATTAATGGATATTATCGTGTATGCTCCGGTTATTCATTGGGTCTTGTAATCAATTCTCACATTAAGACCTTACAGTTGATTATTTTCTATACCACAGAAACTTTTACGTTTGTTTTCCAACAAATGTTAGCTTGCAAAAAATAAATGTTCAAGAACTTGGAAGATCAATGAATCATTTATACAAATCAAAGAGTTTGGTATGCCTTGCATTTTCTAAGCTTCCCGCAGTCCTTAATACCCCATACATCAGGAACAACTAACAATACATCTTGGCACGAGTTCATGTCTGGGCCGTCACAGTCCTTAGAGGCAGACCACCCACCACTTCCAACTGTACAACCATTAGTTAGGTCCTCACCTCTTTCTTTCTTATTATTATTATCACACCAATTATATATTCCCGTTTTTGTTTTCTTGGATGAATTGGAATTCTATATTCTTGTTTGATGAATCACATTCTTCTTCGCTGTCTGCAAATGCCGGCGACGAATCCACGTCAAAAAAATGATGGATGGTACCAAGTACCAACCAGCTTTTTCTTTTTCGCACAGCTTTTGATATCGCGCGTGGTAGTTAAGCTGTCCACAATTCTCAATCAAAATACATATATTACATATACGCAGAGAAAGGAACTACATATAAAAGAAAAAAGTGCTTTAAATCTATCTATCTATCTATCCATCTTAGTTTACTTTACTTTTGTTAATAAAATTAAAGTGTCATCCACCGTGGATTCTCACCGACGCCCATGTAAAGCACAAGTGCACGTTGCAAGTCTGGAATCGCCAAAGCGATAGAGAGAGGCGAGGAATGAGACAAAGATGAAGTTGGGTTATGGCGGATGAGCTGTCTTTTCACTTCGAGACGTGCTTCTTTCTGTGGCGGCGGAGCAGAAAGCATATCAGACTGGTGCAGCTAGTTTCAGAGCGCATCTTTTTCTGGCCCCGTGCAAGAAAGGTGGCTTTTTGATCCGATCTGTGGAAACGAGACGTGAGCACGCTCCGACCCTTTATCTCTCTAGATCTACACCATGATTTGTCATCAAACAGCTGTTGATGGGTTTCTTTGCTCGTCCTTGTGTACGTCTGAAAATGTTAAATCTATGACATGCGATACTTGTTGCATTTCCTGAGTACTGCAGATCGATCTAGCTCTCCTGGTTTTACTTCTTTCTTGTTTTAATTTTTCCAAATTCGACGTAACAAGTTGAGAGGTTATGTGGAAACTCGATTTGATCGGCAGGCCATAGTTGCAGCAGTTCATATCCTATATCGATGGCTCTTGAAACGTCTGATATCTCAGTTTCAGAAGTCTACACCGCCTTGGGAATAAGCGAACTAAGGAAATGTTCTCAAGAACCACCGAGGGTGTTGTCCATAATCTCCTCCCTTCTTGAGAAGATTGTCCAGAGGAACGAGAAAACGCTTGATAATGCGTCAAGAATGAAGGAAACGGTGACAATCTTCCATGGCATGAGGCCACCAGCTCTGGGCATTCGGCAATATATTGATAGGATCTTCAGATATGCAAGCTGCAGCCCCTCTTGCTTTGTGCTCGCTCACTTGTACATAGAGAGGTTTCTTCAGAAGTCAGGTCTTTATCTCACTTCTCTAAATGTTCACAGGCTTCTCATTACCAGCGTTGTGGTTGCTACCAAGTTCATTGATGACTCGTAAGTACTCTCTCTTGTTTAATCAATACATCAGAGTTTCTACAATATGGTCTCGACTTTTTACCTGCCGAATGTTCATGACCAATAAAAGAACATTGTGCTATTTATTATAATAGCACCATGTTCTTTAACTATGAGAATATTGTGCTATTATAATAATTAGCTAGTTAGATTTCTTTGAAAAAATGTTTCATATGGTGTACTCATCTTCATCTTATAATAAGGATTTGAGACGTGATACTGCTTATAACGAGGATTTGAAACTCAGATCAAGATCATAGTTCGTAACCAATAAAAGGTTTCCTTTCCCGAATGACCATTCTGTTCCTGCTGACAAATTGTTGCAGATTTTTCAACAATGTGTACTATGCTAAAGTGGGTGGTGTTAGCACAGCTGAGATGAACAGATTGGAGCTCAAATTTCTGTTTGGATTGGATTTTAGGCTCTATGTAAGCGTTGAAGCTTTTGGGAAACACTGTGTGCAATTGGAGAAAGAGGCTAGTGGAGGGGCTTGTCAAATAGAGAGATCAATCCTAGCTTGCAGGTTAAATGACTGGACGAACGCCGAAGAAGTTAAAAGCCAACAGCGAGTTCAATGTTACAGTTGTGGCTCTGTTTAACTTGATACAAGATTTACTTCCAACATTGAGGGTGATAATAGACTTTTTGGTGGCTCTGTTAGAAGCTATGTTTTTACTTTCTGAGCTTCCAAATGTGAAGTGTTTGTAGCATAATATACTGAAATCAACAATTTTTTCTTCAAGTGATTGTGCGAGAAAATTTGTCACGATCATTGTAGTTTCTTGCTACGTACATTAAAATTTCACACTAGGACTCTTGCGATTTGAGTGCAAGTTTCTTGCTATTTATCCGAGTTCCATTTCAATCGGCGGCCTTGGGAGCTGAAATTTGGAATTGCAAGAGATATCTGGTGGGAAAATTCTTCTTCCACGGGGCGATAAGTAGAGCCCTCTATGCACAAGGTGAGGGACTGATAAATAGAGGCCTTCCACGTACGGTAAAGAAGAAGATAAAACGCTTCGGTCAGCAGAGCATTACGGCTACGAAGGTCGGGATGTTGTCACCGTCATCACCGCTAGCCTGAGGTCTATATACAATTAAGCCACATGTTGGCCAACAACAAAAATTTTAATTTTATAAATAAATTTTTATTAAATAATAGAATAATTAAATATAAAATAAAATTAATTTTAATTAAATAATAAAATAAATTATAATAATTTAATTTATTATTATTTTATTTTGATAGGTTAAGCCTCTTATTTTTAATCACACGCTATTAATGAGTTTTACTTTTAGTAGGAATAGATGGAGATGGAGAGAAGCTTGATTAATTAGGAATGATTTTATGTTAACATTGTTTACGCGCATAATCTTGCATACCTGGAGATGCATTGCCCGTACGCTTGATGTGTCATGGAATCGACGACGACAGCTACAGCTACGCAGACGACCATGATCATCCAATAGATCGCAGGGATGTAAATCTGGCCATGGATCTTGTCGGATGCGTAAACTGTATATTCTTAATTCTTATGATAAATTGGAAGGAGTAAGAACTGAGATGTGTAAACAAGTGAAGAAATGGCTGGCATGATATTAGGAGCATTGTCCAGAATCCATATCCTCCAGCGAGATAGATACTATAAGGATGTACAACAAGGAAATTAGGAAATTATTCCTGGTCGTAACTACCAACTAAATTTGGATTCCTATGCCAGCAGGTCAAAATTGTTCCTCTTTATTTTAATTGAACACCCAGAAATACTCCAGTTAGTGTCGGCAAGTGGGTAGCCTACCCTCATATTCTCAAACCTGGAGGTCCACAAATGGGTCGAGGCCAAGCTACTCAACTTGAATCGAACATTGCTGATTTCTGGTACGCATTGCGTTATTTCATATGATTGTATAAAGTGAACATGAGAAGAAAAAAAATGTTTATAAGCGTTTCTATCGAGTGAGTTGACATCCGACAAGTGGATGGGAATACACATAAAAGGCGCTTAATTTTAAAAATTTCACCGCAGAAACCATATCCTCCGGGAGCGGTCAAATGCTTTTGTACATTGATTGGATGCCTCGATACTCGAAGGTCCATATTGCTCATCTTGTGGCTTGAAGGGCAATGCGAATGGCAAACTCGTTAACAAGCTTTTATCTTTTGAGTAGTTGTGCATGACAAGCAAAAAAAGATTTAATACATCAATGGAAAAGCGCTTCATTTATTAATGATGAGAGTCATGCATCATAAGATGATACAAAAACGCCTGTTATTCCAAATGCAGTCACTCGCAACAGCAAGCCATGCTTTTAGGAGAACGGAAATTTTTCTTAAACATCAGAGTAAATACCAATTATTAAATTTTCTAAAATTATTATTAACATATTAAATTTTAAATAGTCAAACTACTTACTAAAAAAGTTCAAATTATTAATCATTAAGAATAAGAACACAATTAAATTTTTAAGACTTAACACAAGTAAATAATCTGTTGGGTACAATATAAAACAATTTAATATTTTACTAGACACGTATCGCCAACATTGCCAATATCATATAAATTTTATAACCATGTCGAGTCAAGTTGGATCAAACACGACCTTAGTCAAATTTCAACTCGTAAGATTCAAATTCAAATCGAATTCGAACTCGAACATTTAAATATCAAATTTTGAGTTGAATCAAATCGAGCCAAACGCTAAATGTTTATAAATTGGTTTGCTCAATTAACAACCCTACCCATATATTCTCTCATGTATAATTAATTTTCCTCGTTTTGTCTCGGTAAATAATACAAGAGAAATTTTTGTATATAAGAAAGAAAATGAATGACCTACTTGATAATAATCATAGTAAATTTTAATATAAATTACAATATACATGTACTAATTTTTCCTTAAAATATATTACATAAATATAAATTTGAGTAAAGTAAATCATTTAAAAATTTCATGTCATTTACATCCATTTAATGCTAGAACCTTATCAAAGATTATTAATAACTTTATAGATTTGAGCATTAGCTAAGACAAATTGTCTTTATTGTATCTATGTAAGAGATTTGTTGTTATTTTTAAGTAAACCTAGAAAATAAAAATTTTCGCCTAAATAAAAAATAAAAGAGGCAAACCTTCCATCACTTTGCTAGTTTACATACCATATGACTTTACATTTGCTTCAAACTTGCTCCAAAAAATAGGATCCGCTAAGAAAATGAATTCAGACAATAATTATCATTTAAGATTATAATCAGATTAGTAAATAATTCTTTACTGACAAATCGAAAACCTACAGCTTAATTGTTTTAAAATACCGCAGCTAATTCAATTACAAAGCTCGGTCCGTTTAGATTGCTTAATACCGCCTATGGTGTCAATACAAAAGTAAATAAAATTCTAAAATGCGGGCATTACCGGGGCAGAATTATTACAATAAGTCCTCCCCTCGAGGACGTTCACAAGCACCAAAAAAAGGTCCAAACGCGAAGGGCAAGGTGCCTTGTATACTTAGATGACAGTCATGAATAGCTTCACTTTAAACAAACACTGGTTTTAAATGACATTTCCCAGTACTCGCTGGTGTTCAAAATTTTCAACCGCTTCTAATATTTTTTTGTAAACGGCAACACAACAAGTGCGACATTAGCTTGCCTACATGTTGTCATGCCATTGGAACAAAAAAACGAATGTATAACCCAATAATATATAAATGATTATGCTTCACGTTAGCATATCCTACGTACCTGCTAGCCTACACACCTTCACAATCGCTTAAAAAAGCTACACAAAAAAAGAGTTGCACATATGAGACCCAAGCATAGTTATAAACCATTACAAATGCCGAGCGAACATTTTTCCCCATAAATGCTGAATCAAAATTCATTCCCCAGTTTTTGTTTTTTATTTTTTCATCAATCCTCCACACTTCAGCAAGCATTTTAAATTTATGGCCTTGCTAAGCTGGCTTTGCAAGTTTAAGCAAGAACATACAACTTTCGCACAACATTTGTACTACTTGTCAGGTGGTAACAATCAAATTCACCTTCAGGAAAACTATTCAATGGCAATCAAAATCCCACAAAACAATAAACCCAGTTGCTCTCGCAAATCTTAATATTGCTAAATGATCTAGCCACCATTTCTATAATCATTCAGCAACCCATTCCTTTTGTTAATCATAGCACACATCACTAATCCAAAATATTTCTCCAGAGAAGTAAATATCAGTCGTGAGGGTATAACGTCATAATTTTAATGAGTGCAAGCAAACATAATGGACATTCAGTTAACACACACACATTAAGGTTACTTAAATTTGGGTCAAAGAAAAAATCAACAATATGAATAAAAAATATTAGTATATATATATAAATATAACAGCTTCACATTCCTATAATTTTGAATAAAACAATATTGGATACTCACAAATCCTATTTCATGGATGAAACATGTTCTAAAAGAGCTCCATCAGCTGCTGGACAATATCTGCAACACAAATAAAGTAAATTCACCAGTCAACATTACCAAATTGTGCAGGCAACCCAATGTTCAACAAATTAGAAGAAAAGCAATTTTTCTTTAAAAAAAATATGTCCACCGTATGCTATAGTTGGCGTGGTTTGGAACTCCTGCCACACGCTTGGGTAATAAGAAAGATCAAGATTGAGAATCTTGGCAGCAAGAACAGCAGCCCCGGCAGCTATATGGTGGGACTTAAACTGCAGCCAAAGAGAGCTCCGGAGTCTGCAATGCAAGGTATGAGTTCATTCTACAAATCCTATAGGGTAGCATTAAACACAATAAAAAACCAAAAGAACCATTACTAGCGGCTGCACAAACAGATAGCACAAAACACTCATATATCAAATGGATAATCAATGTAAATAGTAAATCAAACAAAGTAAAAAGCAACACTCTCCAAAGCATATAACAAAGCCATTCTGTTTCTCTTACCCACTAAACACAGCAAAGCAGCCACTAAGATGCTAAATTTACCAAGTGACATCAGCGCAACACCTTTAATGAACTAAAATCAAATATGTTAGCCAGCCTAAAGGTACAACATAACAGATCAACGACAAGTTACACACATTACCAAAAAGCTGAAGCATACGCGCACCATTTTGTTGTAACATATCAATTTGGGCAGAGCTGCAAGTGAATTTTTCTAGTCCAAAAGAACTGATTTAAAATTCAAGGACAAGCAATAACCAATATTAGAAGAATTGCTAGAGTTTCTAAAAAGTGAATATATCTAGAAAAGTAATCAGAGTAATTGAATATGTTAAAGTAAAAATTACATGGTTCATTTTCCCAACTTCTTATGCGTATAGGAAAAGTGGTTGAACCATCTAAATTTACATAGTAACAAATCCGAAGCATGCAGGTTTGAATTCTGCCAAATGTACAATGCCTAGATGAATAATAAATTGCACCCATTTGTTCCCAATGGATAGTTTGCCCCACATTTGTCCATGTGCTTAGCCATTAAAAAGTCGCTTGCACACGGGAGGGAATGAGTAAAGATTAAATGATTCCCTTTCTTAAAAGCTTGGAGTGGTTGTTAAACCATCTAAATTTGCATAAGAAAAGAAGTAAAAGATCATAATGTTCCATTTGATCCCAAATATTCGAGTTTGGAATAATTCTAGTAAACATGTAAACCAATATATTATATTGCATCATAATTGCTCACCAGAGAGCACTAAAATGTTTATGTACAGCAAATATTCTTCAAAAAGCCTAGTACACAATGATTAAGAAAAAAATAGCAGACCCAACATCATTTTCTAGAACCATGACAAGAAAGAAACCAGAGACCAGATAGACATAAATTTAAAAAAGACCCTTCTGAAGGAAGAAGTGATAAAAGTTATAAATTCAATCATATAAAATTATACTTAACAGAAAATTGAAACTTCCTAAAAAAATTGTAAAAGTTAAAGGGGCATAAATAAGGTAGCAAAAAGACAATTCTAAAATGATAATCTAGTTAATATATTTCAGAAATAATAGCTACGCATAACAATTTACCTGAAAAATATAAAGAAAAAAGGAGAAGAAAAGGAAGCAGCGATTGCAATGCTACCATGGAAAAAAATTCCCCACTCCAATTGATGCACTTGACTAAGTTCCACAAAGAATTTCAAAATCCATCTCACGATTTAGTCATGACACCAGTCAGACTAAAAAGCAAAAATGCACAACTGATGCCCATAGAGGCCTACCAGGCACACCTAAACCAAAATGACAATCAGTTGGGCATAGCAAACAGTTTTCAGATTGCGGCTGGTTCTGCATTGCAATGCTACCCAAGCATCTCAGTTAACCAGGTGTAAATGTAATATGAAAAACTTTCCAGAACAGACTAGAGGTTCAATATCAGATATAAACAACATTCTGCATGAAGCATGAATAGCAATCAATCCGCCAAGTAAGAAACCATACAGGTGAGCACGCTATTCTCGAATATCCTGCAATTGATATGCCATTCAGAAAAATTAATATGCAAAATCAGGAAAGAGCTACTTTTTGAGGAGACACTAACAGCAAAAGAAAGGAAAAAACGGACAAAAAACCATGCATGAATGAATGGGCCTCCCAAACCAATCAGTACCACACAATCAACTCACATAGCATTTAGAACAACTCACATGATCAAGCTTTATATGGCACAGTTCTAAACAGGAATGAAGAGCTATCATCTTGAAAAAAGAAGAAACAACTCCAACAGTTTGAAGCCAGTAAAGGAGACAATAAAACGTCCAAAGAACTCACGTTCCACAACCTATACCTGCAAAAGTAAAGAAAATGAAACAAGGAAAAGATAGTAAAAGTACCCTTCATTGATAAGGTTCCACGCAAGAGCAACAAGTGAACTTTGAGAAAGCCCCAATTTACTGAGAACAGAGGTAAGTTGATTGTAAGGATGATGGACACTAAGCTCAAAGTCTAGAGTAGTCAATATCATGTGTTCAGCATGAAGAACCCGTTCCTTGTACTTCTCAAACCAATCCTACACAGCAAAAACATGATTGTAAAAATTCTGATAGTTTTGACTCTTGTTGGAGTATGCAAAGTAATTCTTATACATGAAAGACAAATGTCAGCCATGTATTTAAGGGGAACAAGGTAAAACAAATGATGCATAATTCACATATATGTCAGAAGTACAGAAAAAAAAAGAGACTTTATCGCATACTTAAGATGATAACAGAATAAAATTACAAATATTTGTTGTTTTTAAATAGTTTCAATCCTCAAGAAAACACAACTGGAGAAACGCATTGCAAGAGACAAGAGAATAAATATGCAATTAGCAACACTAACCACATGGAGCATGTGGGGGAAAAGTGCAAGATCCTGCTTGTGGCAGATTTCGTATGACAGTCGAAGTACAGAGTTCAAAGGGCGTGGTGTCTCCTCAGATTTGCCAGCAAGAAACAAAGCTGCTGTTGCAATCAACTGCAACACAATATCTATTAGTATCTGAAGCCACTATTAAGCATATAATTACAAGGAAAGTGAAACCATAATCGGTTTCTTACAAATCTATCATGTGAAGCATGAGATCTCCGAACAAAGAAACGGTGACATAGAACCATTGCAGTTCCGATTGTGGTTTGTGGCCTGAGAAGACAAAAAGTACATTCATGGAACTGCATAAAACAACGTTGTGTAGGAGTGATGAAACAAAGAACTTCAAACAGTTTGTTTGGATTATAACTTTCAGGTAACATACAATTTACAAAAATGGGAAGGTTACATATACCTTCAAAATAAATAGAAGAACTAATATCCCTTGTTGCAGACATTTTCAATGCCATGGCCACATCAAGCAAGATATCATGAACAGGTAGAATTCAAAAGGAAGGCAAAATATATAGAGGCTGCGTCATAGTGAAAAAAAGAAAGACACATACATACCCATCCTTCTAAAGCAATAGACAGGTTCTCATAAAAGATAAAATTTTAACAATGGACATAACTTAAGAGACCAGAAAGGAAAAGCCACTTACACATCAAGCCTAATCCCAAGGTCCTGAAGAAACCCACAGTATGAATAACGCAGATACGTTTCCCTATGCAAATCAATTCCATCCTTTCTTGATGGAGAACACCTCTCTATTTCATCCCTCGACATGAAAGCCGCCCCATCCTCCCACCCGACATGACCAGGATTGCAGCTAGGACGTACATCAAGTCCCACCACATTCAAGCAAGCAGCTTTACTGCTGGTAGACGACGAGCTGCAAACCATTTCCGCACGGGGTACATGATGAGGAATGTAATGATCAACGCCGTCATTCCAGGCCGCATACGACGACCTCCTCCTCTTAGAAGCAGGCCCTATGTTCGTTTCAACCCGAAAATTGCGATTGCCTACTTTCCTTGACAGATCAAGAGAATCGTAGCAGCAACTGCTACCATCCATACTATCCCTATGATGCTGATGATGATGTCTGAGAAGTGGGTACCGCAGACCGATCGGATTCTGAGGATGACCACGTTGCGCAACCCGTCGCACCCGAGAAGAAGACATGATTCCGACCAAAATCCGTCAAAGAAGACACCCACTTACACACAAAAACTATATCCAACGAAGAAGAACTTCGAAAGGAATGAATGACACAAGGCTACCAACTTTCCATGATTTGACAACGACTGTTACAGCAAAATTCGGTTTGAACCAACCACAATTTGTCGAAAGACAGCAAAGATATCAACTTTGCATCTCAACATGTAATTTGAAAACGATGTTAATCGATTTCAACCTCCTAATTCGCGAAATTAGAGAGAGAAAAACAAGAGGGAAAAACTGAAAGATCTCACGACTTTTGTACCGAATGGCAGATAAACTGAGAGCAATTCCGATCTCCGAGCAAAGAATAATGCAAGATGAAAGGAAGCCTGTGATGGATATGGGAGCCCGAGCAGATCGGATCGAATTTAGACGACGAATTTGTTAGGGTTTGAATTTCGGGGATGGAATTTGGGGGAATCGACGGTAAAAGCGGGGATGAATTTGTTTGTTCTTCGCTTTCTTGGCTACGAAGGGCGGCCCATGGAAACAAAGCCCATAAGAAGACATAGGCCCACAGGGACCCATTTCCTTCCCCACCCCCCAAAATAAGCTTTCACCTAAGATGTCAAATTTCTAAGAGAATATAGCAATTAACTAATTGCTTGCCCCTGCGAAGCGAGACACTTTTTTCCTCCGATTGTATATATATATATATTTTATATAAATTAATTTAAATTTTCACATAAAGCTATTGCATCTTAAAATATAAAATATATTGTACTTTTGCCTAATATTAATAAAATTAGCCAAAGACATGCGTGATGCAATGCCATATTTAAAATTTATTAATAGTATATATCAGTAATATAAATTGTTGCTAATTATTATTAATAAAAAAATAATGAATCAATTTTAACAAAAAACATCTATTTCGAGAAAACAATAGTTGTATATAAACATTAAAGTAATTTTATTTTTATTTTTAAAATAAATAATTATATTCCCGAGTAGGTCAAAAAATATTAATTTAAGTGCAATTTAGTATTTATATGGACTTTATCATTTTAAAGAGTTTAAATTTAAATAGATTTATACTCTAAATTTTTCGAACGATAAATAAAAATAAAGAAATAAATAGATATCATAACTATTTATATAATTTATATTTATCATCGGTTTGGGTTGGTTTGGTCTTGGGTATTCAAGATCAGTCAAATTCAGGTCCTACAACCCAACCCCTTGGCAACACTACACCACTCTAGGGTAGGTAGGGTTAGCCCAATCATCCCCACCTATTCTTTTTCTAGGCAGGCCACCCCCAATAATGGGGTGACCACCCGCCGCCAACCATGGGCAGCTAGATCCGATTGCCCCATGGTTTGGGGTGGCCATCCAACTGCCCATTAAAGTTTTTTTTGTATTATTTTTTATTTTTTGTTGTACGGATACGCAATTTTAAAATTTTAATTAAAATTTCCTTTTTCTAGTAATTTGCTTCGATTTTTCCGCCAATTAATAATATCAATAAAAACCTTCCCTTTTTTAGTAAAAAAACTTATAAATAAATTATTATTTATTTAAAATATTTTATGGTGAGATGTGATTAAAACTTCTACCAAGCGATCTCTATTAATTGGACATTTCATCTCCATGAAATTTCTCATCCAAAATATAAAAAGGAAAATTTTCCTTCTATGAAGAGATTGTAAATATAATAACTAATTCAATTTACATCATAATAACACTTTATATATTATATTTAAATAAATTTCACATTTACATTTTATTAGATGTTGATGTGCTGGAAGGTAGAAATGTAATATGAATGCTATAATTAGAATTAGATCAATTGTAACAATCGATAATCTAATTGGCGTGGGTACGTTGTTGGAGAAAATTATCGTTGAAAATTATGATGGCAAAGTTTTGAAATTTATATGGTAATCTTGTTTATAAAAATAGTTTACATGCTTCGGAAAAAAGATATTTTGAAATGAACTAATACTATTTGTATTTGTTAAGAAATAGAAATAGAAAAAGGATTATGAGAGGAAGAAATAGAAAAATAACGGTTGTGGGTTTGTTTGGTTTAATAGATTGTGAGAGAAAAAAATAGAAAATGATTTAAGAAAAAATTTTTAAAAATATTAATTTTTCAATCATTTTCTATTGTGTGTTTGGATGAAAAGAAAAAATTTGTAAAGCACCCTCCTCATTTACCATCGTTTTCTTATATTTTTGAAAGAAAAATAGTTTGGAATAAGTTTTTCACTAAGATATAAATCAGATTTTCCCTTCTCACATTTTCTTTCGAATCAAAATGAAAAAATATAAAAAGTTTTTTTTTATAATCCTAGCCTTTTTATAAAAATATTACAAAGCTTGTGACTTGAGTTAGAGTTTTACATTAGCGAACCAGCCGGTTCAACCGTCAGTCCAACTATTGGTCGAGTTGAGTCTGTTACATGACTTGTGTGCTGAGTTGAGGCCAACCGTGCATTCTGAGTAATGAGGGTCAAATGTACCTAAATATATGGTGATAATCAAAAGGTTGTGAGAAATGAGTTATTAGAGTATTAACGGTAAGTAGTTATTTTTTTATGTATTTGATCATATAATTTTTTTTATATTTGATCGTACAATTACTTTTATACTGAATAGCGCATGAGGATGCGTTATAGAGCATTTTAGGTGGGTTATTAGTTATTGAACATGTCATTTTAATGTTATGATGTGTATTATATTTATGGGATTTTTACTAATTTTTTATTTTTTTAGAATTTATTATAAGTTAATTATTATTTTTTACTCAAATCAGAATCGAGTTAAATTTTATTCCTTAAATTGCCACCAAACCCTCCTTCACGACCCTTTCCTCCCCAAAACCCCGACACTGCCCCCGTCCTTGCCGTCGATGCCCCCTCTTGCCGCCGCACCGTTGTTGATTGACATCGTCGACCACCGCATAGTTGTTGCTAAGCAGATGCCTTCCCGGCCGCCACCCTACTTCTGCGACGCCTCAATGCCGTGCCCTAGCGCCGCGCTTCCCGAATTTGATTCACCGTCGTCCGTGCCACTCTGCCATCACCGTGCCACCGACACCCTCCCCTTCTCGACCCTCGACCTTTCCCCTATACCGAAGTTTGTTGTCAAGGCCTACCAAGGGCCAATTGAATAAGCCAACCGACCCCCGGCTCAATTCACCGCCGCTACCGCTACCACCATCACTACAACCACAATTGAGTCGAGTTCGCTAAGCTGGTGCCGACTCATAGCCCTGATTGCCTCAATAGAAAAGTCACCAAAAACCACTCAAAAGTTGCTACAAAAAAGATTGGCTGAAAATTCGCCAGATCTTTTGCTGAATTCATCCAGTCCAACCCGATTGAACTTTTGGATGTTGCTGGGTGACAAATTTGAGTCTCGAACCACTTGACAAACCTTAGCCGTCGTCGATTGTCAACGACGCGAGGTATAATTAACCTCGACTTAATTACTTAAAAGTGATAATTATTAGCACAATATTATATGATTGATTGATTGATATGATAAATATTTTCGCTGTGAATAAAGATGAATTCCATGATTGAAATGTATTAAGATACATGCTTATGGATTAACTACGTAAATTAAGCATGTATTGTTAATCTAATGTATGTGTAGCATAGAAAATCTGATAGGGATTGATGTGTGATTTGATATGATGAGTGCTTTGGTGTGTGTGCTATAAGATGTGTGAATACTTCATAGCAGGTGTTAGTTATTAGTTTTGATATGTAGGTACAGACAAGAGCTCGCTGCCTAGGCATGTGGACACGATTGGAGCTTCTACCAAGTCCATTTAGGACTCACTTTTAGTTTGACTTCTATACTCTATCGTGATTTATTTTAAAAGGCAGGCGGGCGTCTTCGAGTGGTGGATTTATTGTATCCCACTTTACACGAGTCATTTAGTCGTATGGATTTTCGAATTAATAACCTTCGAGAATGAGATCCCTCGAGTTTGTTTTCAAAAACTTAGATCCAGATCAAGATGCCTTCAGACCTATTATATTACAATCCCTACCTAGGGCTATGTATATGTAGTTTTCTTGAGTTTTCAGGGAAAACTGACAATCGCTCCACGCGAGTGGGCACGTATTAGTTAAAGTGGGCTCTAGATTGGTGAGCGGTTCGTTTCATTTCCAAGGGATCCTGACAACTCCGTCTTTAAATTCCTCAAACTTGGAAAAGTATGGAGGATTATAGGTATTGCAATGCAGCACATGCCTAAACTTGTGGTTTTAAAAGATACTGAAGGTGCACATTTGAGAGTACTTGGCCTCTATACTCAGGGTTAGGAGTAATACAGAGGATGTAAATGGTTGAAAGAAGAGAAATTGATTTTTTTTGCTCAAGGAATAGTTTAAAGTTGTCAAAGAATGAAATAAAAATAGAATGGGATATTGTCGAGTCAAGGCCGACCACTCCTAATTAGTGCTCGTATGAGAAATTATGTGAGAAGTATAAGAATGATTTCTTTTAACAGGAGAGTCAACTTTTGTGTGCCAATTTGTTATTAGTTATTTCTGGACCGGTAACGCTAGTTACTAATATTTTTTTTATTATATATATAGGACTTGAAGACGAAGCGGTGTCGGGACTGGAGAGAAGCGATATATGATGCATACATGTACCTACCGAATGGAATTGATATTATTGAATGATGAATTGTTGAGAATGATGGTAGATGTATGTTTTAATTGTCTTAGTGTATGAAATGATTTGTGTGGTGTTGTTATGATTTGAATGGAACATGATAAGCCCACGGGGTCAAGACCCAATTCTTGATGATGGAAAAGTTACGAGAAAATATCATGCTTTTGTTATGTGTTTTGTTTTTAATGTTATATATATATATATATATATATATATATATGTATATATTACTTATTATTGACAGGGTGGCTCCTATTACACTTTTAAAAAACTCTATCTGTTTTGTTTTTAAAGTAATTATTTTCTTTGAACTTTTTACTTGCTTAGTTTATTTTATACCGATCATACATTATAGCATCCTTTTAAAATAATGTTAAAACCTAAATATCTTATGTATGGATTGTATACTTTATATTATCATTTTAAGACGCGAGGTTAGATCCAGAGTCGGCTTAACTGAATCAAGTAGATTGGGAAATAGTTCGATCACCGGTAATATTTTCAAGTTGATTCGATGGTGAAGTGAAACATGATATTACACGGGTACTTTTATTTTTGAAATAAAAAAGCTTTTTAATTAATAATTTTTTCCTTAATTACACAATATATGCGGTTGGCCAGCGAGGCTGTGCTCAATACTCCAGTGATGCAGATAGCAGACAAAGTTCCTGCACCTAAAAGTGGGCCCTTTATGTCATATGGTGGCGAGACCAATGAGGATCCGAATGTATCTGAATGTCTGAATGTCTGAACGTCAAACATTGATAAGAGAGTCCATGAATAAAAAAATTAAAAAAAGAAATTTATAAGAAAAAAATCATTAGTAATATGGAACCCATAATGATCATTAGCTTTTGACTGATTTCCTTGTGTGACGGAGGAAAGTAATTTGAAAAAAAAAAGCTTATGAGGAACTTGTATACATAAGAAATGGGTACTTTGACAGATCTTGACCAACTTTTTTACTGGTGTCATCCATTAGCATCTCAGGAGAGAGGCATAGGAGCCGGAATTTTGAAGGAAAATGTTACCGGATTTCCAAAATGCAAGCTGAAAATTTTACGTTATAACTCTCAAAATTTGAATAAAACACAAAAACTTCGAAAACTTTGGTTTTTGAAAGGCAATAGTCAGTTATATCTATCTCATAAGAAGATTAGAAGTCTATTAATTGGGAGGAGATTTAGGGGGGCACATCCACCAATTAAGAAACAGGAAAATAACTTTTTTTTGTGTCATTTTACAAAATTAAAAATAGTTTTCGAAAATTTTGTTGTTCATAAAATAAAATGGGCAAAATCTGATCTGCCGGGGCACAGATATATATTTCCCCGGTCAGCAGGAGTTCTTCTCTTTGAGCCTGTTGAAAACTGCACGAAGGTTGTGGTAAGAGAATCTTCTTCGTCGCGGCGATTGATGATCACGGTACATAATTCAATATCTTTTAACTCACTCTTCGCAAAACAATTAGCTAGTAATTCACAAGCTTTTTTAGTAAAAAAACTATATAAGTAGTTTACAAGTCACATTCTGGGCTTCGTTTCGATCTTTGGAAAGAAATATCGGTTCTATAAGTAGACTTGAGAATCTTACCGCAGCGCAAGGATGCATGTCTCTTCACTCCAAACAAGCCTATATATCATTTTTATTTGTTTAGTTACCGTTGGCGTTGATGTTATTTCCAATGCATATGCCTCTGTTTCCTTTTCTTGAACAGCACATGAAGAGTCCGTACCACCGGCAAGTGATGCAAGGCGCGCAATTCTAATTTACAAATGAGAATTGAAAACTAGTTATACTAACGTGGCTATCGAGACCTGCAGGATTCTCATGTTCCATGCGTATTGGATCAAACCATGCATGTGATCAATAGCTAAGACGCGACGTCGTCGTGCCATTCATCAAGGTCAACTTCCTTGTTAAGAAGAGAAAACAAAAATTATGATGATGGCAGATTAACAAGATGAGCAACAGGTAGTAATCTCACATCAATAGTTACAAATTTCAAAGACAGATTATCCAATGATTCAAAAAATTAAACCAGCGAAGTATATCTGATAACTCATGCAAGGAATGGTAGAACCGTAGAGGGAAACGTAGAAAGTGGAGCTTGCTAAGTGCCAATTAATGAGCTTTTGCAGTGGGCGATTGCACCTTGAATGGAACTCTGCAGCTCTTCCATGGATGAGAAGTCCTGGTAAGTGTAATACCTAGCTCGACGGAGCACGCCGGAGTTGTTCGGCGAGGAGCTCATTGACGACGGGCAGCTCAGGCCGCCGCTTTTGTTATGCCTTGGGAATGATCTCATGTAGTTTAAATTCCCAGAAAATGATAACCGATGCGGCATGGAAGATGAATTAATGGAGCAGTCCATTAATCCTCCATTCACGCTCCACATCCTAGTAGATCTTCCTTCCATATTCTCGGAATTAGCCGCCAAATTAATGCTCGCACTCTGATCTTGCCTCCAACGTGACTTGGGCGCCGATAGCTTGACATAAAGAGGTTTCATCTTTTGCGCACACTTTTTGATAACATCTCTAGCAGAGGCGCCGATTCGCTTATCAGATTGGGGCAGGGGAGGGTTAGCCTTGTCTTTCCGGTGGAAAACGGAGGAGAAGAAGCTGGAGATGGGGAAGTATCTGCTCCTCTTGAGCTGGTGGGTCGATTTCCTGAACTCTTCTTGATCATCATCATGAGTCGCCGAGCTCGGTCGGTTGGAGGGAGTACTCGAAGACGTCGTCTTTCAAAATATGGAAGTCGCCCGAGGAGGAGCAGTCGGTGGACCTGCCACTGGAGTCTCGAGAGTCGGTGGTGTTGGTTTTGGAGGAGGATGAGGAGGAGGTAGCCTGCAGCAGAGTCCGGACCGTCTCATGACGTGGGTAGGCTTGGAGGGGGAGCAGCTGGCCCTTGCAGAACAGCTCATCGGCGGGGCAGAGGTAGCCAGAAGGCTTCTTGGTGGTTGGGGAGATTGACACTGCGAACTCGAAGTCGGAGGAGGAAGAAGACGATAGGGAAGAAGGATTGGAGTTACCAACCATTAACATCTTTCTTCCATGAAAATTTCAAGTAGAAACAGGTTACAGGATATATGTATCTTCTTCCATTGAAGGTCGTTGAAGATTGAGAAGGGGAGAGCTATCAATCACAAGAAGAAAGCGTGGAAGAGGCGATCAGATTGACTGGAATTCATGCATGGAAGCAGTGTATATATATATATATGGAAAAAAGATTGCTGTGTTAGAGTACAGCTAAGTTGGCTGTGATAGAAATTGTTTACAGCCGTTAGATGATGATCCGACGGTTCAAAATCAATCCAAAAAAAACACTGTTTCTCCTCCCCACCCTCCCTTTCTCCATTCCAGCGTCCATCGGCAAGTCTGCCGTCGCCGGCGGAGTCTTCGTCGGCCTCATCAAGGGCACCGACATCGTGTTCCAGCCCTTCATCCCCCTCGTCCCCGTCCCCGTCGAGGTTGGTGGTAATGCCAGCCGATTCGCCCGGAACCGCCCTGCTCTGCTTACTGCGACGCCCAGCACCGCCCCTGCTCTGCCTACCGCGATGCCTGGCACCGCCCCTGCTCTGCCTACCGCGACGCCATGCCAAGTTCCCATTTTTCCTTCGTAGACCACATCGCTGATGTCCGCAAATCCGTCGCCTACGCTAGCCATTGATCACGAATTCGCCGAGGCAGTTGTCGTGAGGGCGGTGATTGACTGCAAGTCGGAGGGCGGTTGACGGCGGGAGCTGGCGCCGGGGAACGAAAACGGCAGAGACAGGGGGAAGGAATGGAGGTGATGGCGAGGCGGCGACGGCACTGGCCGGCGGCGGGCGGTGGCGGGCGGCAAAACAGGGGCGAAAACCGTTCGATTGCGCGGCAGAGCAGGGGAGAACGAAATGGAGGGGTAGTTTCGTAATAAAAAGTTTACTCGCTGCCGACTCGAGTCAATATTATAAAATAAAATAAAAAAATATTAAAAAATACAGTAAATACCATAAAATAAAATAATTTCGTAATAAAAACTTATGGTATTTTAATTTATTTTTTAATATTTTTTGGGATTTATTTCGTAATATTGACTCGAGTCGGGAGCGAGTAAAGTTTTTATTACAAAATTACCCCTCTCCAAAATTTTGAACAAAATAGGGTAAAATACTATAAAATAAAATAATCCATTAGAATTTGATTATGTTGTGTTATGATATTTTCCTGTATTTTTTTATATTTTGTGGGATTTATTTTGTAATATTGACTCGAGTCGAGATCGGGTCAAATTTTTATTTTCAGCCCTTTCGACGATCCTACGGCTCAGAGAAAGCCAACTCTGTTTTCTGGAAAGCAAACACTGTGCATTTCCAGCACTTCATTACTCTGTGTTATGACATCTTCCTGTATTTTTCAATATTTTGAGGATTTATTCTCCGCCCTCCTGACTCGTCTAGCCGAGCGGAGCCTTCCTCGGCCTCATCGAGGGCGCCGGCTTCCATGCTCGACGCGCTTCGTCCCCCCGTCCCCGTCGAGGAGCATTGTGACAGAGGCCGTCGACGGCGCCGGCCGCGATACCTGCCGATACGAGTTTGGAAGGAAATAGGCAGGGGTAATTTTGTAATAAAAACTTTACTCGCTCCCTATACGAGTCAATATTACGAAATAAATCCCAAAAAATATTAAAAAATACAGGAAAATATCATAACACAACATAATCAAATTCTAATGGATTATTTTATTTTATGGTATTTTACCCTATTTTGTTCATAATTTTTGAGAGGGGTAATTTTGTAATAAAAACTTTACTCGCTCCCGATACGAGTTAATATTACGAAATAAATCCCACAAAATATTAAAAATACAGGAAAATATCATAACACAACATAATCAAATTCTAATGGATTATTTTATTTTATGGTATTTTACCCTATTTTGTTCATAATTTTTGAGAGGGGTAATTTTGTAATAAAAACTTTACTCGCTCCCGACTCGAGTCAATATTACGAAATAAATCCCAAAAATATTAAAAAATAAATTAAAATACCATGAGTTTTTATTACGAAATTATTTTATTTTATGGTATTTACTGTATTTTTTATATATTTTTTTAAATTTATTTTATAATATTGACTCGAGTCGGCAGCGAGTAAACTTTTTATTACGAAACTACCCCTCCATTTCGTTCTCCCCTGCTCTGCCGCGCAATCGAACGGTTTTCGCCCCTGTTTTGCCGCCCGCCACCGCCCGCCGCCGGCCAGTGCCGTCGCCGCCTCGCCATCGCCTCCATTCCTTCCCCTGTCCCTGCCGTTTTCGTTCCCCGGCCGCCAGCTCCCGCCGTCAACCGCCCTCCGACTTGCAGTCAATCACCGCCCTCACGACAACTGCCTCGGCGAATTCGTGATCAATGGCTGGCGTAGGCGACGGATTTGCAGACATCAGCGATGTGGTCTACGAAGGAAAAATGGGAACTTGGCACGGCGTCGCGGTAGGCAGAGTAGGGGCGGTGCCGGGCGTCGCAGTAAGCAGAGCAGGGCGGTTCCGGGCGAATCGGCTAGCATTACCACCAACCTCGACGGGGACGGAGACGAGGGGGATGAAGGGCTGGAACACGATGTCGGCGCCCTTGATGAGGCCGACGAAGACTCCGCCGGCGACGGCAGACTTGCCGGTGGACGCCGGAATGGAAAAAGGGAGGGTAGGGAGGAGAAACAGTGTTTTTTTTTGGATTGATTTTGAACCGTCGGATCATCATCTAACGGCTGTAAACAATTTCTATCACAGCCAACTTAGCTGTACTCTAACACAGCAATCTTTTCCTCTATATATATATATATATATATATGTGTGTGTGTGTGTACAACGAGTTTTGCAATGAGCTACCATAATTTTGCATCGCATGGAGTGTATTTCGTTTTGGGGCATTGGATCAGCCCAGAACTCCCCCTCTAGGTTCTTTTCGACTTCACCCCCCGCAATATTCTGCTCGCTTCCCAACCCGCCCCCGGCCTTGGCCCTGCCCCCAGCCCCAGCCCCACTCGCAGCCGCAATACCCCATCGTCCTCGTCTGCTGCTACGGCAGCCCCCTCACTTTGCCCCCCCCCCCCCCACCCCGGGCCCCTACCATCCGCCCCTGCCCATAGCTGAGAGCCCCCCGCATTTCCCCCTCACCCCCCTGCGCAGGCAAGCCGCAGCCACCACTGACCCGCCCCCGCCCCGACCTGGCACCGCGGCCCACTCCCCCTGCCCATGTCAGCAGACGTGGTCCCCCCTGCCCCTGCCCAACGCCGCGACCCCCAACCCTCGCAAGCGACCCGGCATTAGTGTTAGCTAGTGAGCGGCTGGTGGCGAGATCGCCGGCGATGGGTTGGCACAGCAATACATAAGGGGGGAGGGGGGACAGAAACATGGGAGGATAATTTCATAATAAAACTTGACTTGAGTTAGGATTAAGTCAAATTTTTATTATGAAATAATATTTTTTAAAAAATAAAATAATTTCGTAATAAAAACTTAATTAGGTCCCGACTCAAGTTAATATTACGAAATAAATTTAACAATAAAATAAAATAATTTCGCAATAAAAACATGACTTGGCCCCTCCTCATGTAGGATCAAGTCAAGTTTTTATTACGAAATTATTTTATTTTTTAAAATTTATTTTGTAATATATATTTCGTAATGTTTTTATTACTTTTTGAGACTGACTCGAGTTACAGAATAAATTTAAAAAAATAAAATAAAATAAAATAATTTTACAAAATATATATTATTAATAAATTTTTAAAAAATAAAATAATTTT
>JAURVB010003159.1:0-55813 GCA_033002965.1 Piper betle | reverse complement strand
TGATTTTGAGATCACTTGTTTATATAGCCAGTATATATAACATGCTCATTGTTTATATAGCAAGTAAATATAACATGCTCATCTCTTATCGTTTGATTTTCCTAATTTTTTAAAGAACCAATTAAATAATCCGTTCCCTCCATAAATAAATTTTAACTTCACTCATTTTGCTCACAATTAGTGACTATATCAGCATTTTTATGGTGGATTTTTCATTAATTTTCTTGTTCATGTAAATATAAAAAGCATATATATGATACATCATTCACACAGCCTTTATTGATGTGCGTCTGAAGAGGGACATGGGCTGCATGCTATCACAAGTTCGGGCACTTCTTAAAACCTCCTTACCGCTAACATATACGCGATCATATCAACTACAACTTAAATACCGACTCATTAGATCTTAAATCAATTGATATAGACTTTAACGTATTTCATTAACCTTTCTTACATCTCTTAAATTAGCTACCAATTAATATCACACTTCATTAGTTAAAGCATATTAACTAAGCCCTCGTGCATCACCCAAGAAAGTTACACCCCATGCCAACGTTTGTGCTAAATCATGAATATCAATTTCTATACTCTTATATTTTTTTACAATAATATTGATCGACTTTATTGATGCAGTAGATTAAGTAGAGCTCAACGCCCACACCTAATTTCATTCACTCCAACACGAAGCAGCCCAAAGTATTCACTTAAAAACCATTTGGCGTCCGCAACTGGGTTTCGTGAATTACACAAGAGCTATCCCATTTGGAAACAATTAGATGAAATTAGGAGATAGCAGATCGCTTCCAGTACCAAATGCCAACAAGAAGTTACTAACTCGTCTCTTTGATAACACATGCATACCTGGTTGGCTTAGCTCTAATTAAGCAAGTCTAACTAGACATGTAACTACTAAAATCATGGGATCAGATAAACGCTTCATGTATGTATTCATATATGACGTTCAATTTGATTTTGATCGCATTTTTAATCAGTGAACATCACATTTAGGTAGCGTTGATTTCATTAAGTATTTTCAGAACCCCACATATATACGAAGATTTAACAAAGAGTGGTATCTTTGCTTGACTTACTCTAATATATGTGAATCAACTGGCTAATAGGAAAAGAAGCCAAATCTAGTAGAATGGTTGGTGGTAGATGAACCTCCCATAAGCTTGCTTGTGAAAGCCAATATGATTAAACAATCGTTACGTAACCTAGTTTGGTAGAAGGAGATAAAGACACAACCCGACTTCTTGCTCACATTACCATATCTACTAGGTTGAACCGGGGCAGAATTGTATTACTTTTGAGATTCGGTGATTTGTTTAATTGAGTCAAAAGGAAAATGAATTGGATATTTATATATGCACACAAATGCAATTATTTATATATTCTTATGTGACAATTGACAAATTTAGAATATCCATTTTATAGAAAAAAATTGATTGGGTTCATCACAAGATTTCATTTTAGCATTGAACCTAATTAGCTCATAAGGTGTTCAGTCAAGCTGCCCAACGTAAAGTAGCCTTCCTACTTTTCGACCCGAGCCAAGTATCAGACTAAAGTACTAAGGCAAATAAAAATGATAAGTGAATCGAGAGAATGCATGATTTGATTTCACATTTTGGCATTTTAAACTTATTTTCATTTTATAAATATATAATTATTATTTCAACAAATATCTCCAGCCCTAGTATAGCTTGATTATTGAAGAAGCCTCGCCAAGCTCGAGCTCGGAAAGCACCGAACCCAAGCCAGGGAACCCTTTTTATTTTTATTTTCATTACAAAAAGTGGTCCGAATCAGAATTAAACCGGGTTCCATCCCACAGTACGAACCGGACCGGATCACCTGCTCCAATCGGCGTCAAGTTTACCCCGGCATGGTTTCCTCGTGATCTTTATAAATGCATGCCCGGCGTGCCGCCGATGCCACTCGCTCGGCCGCCATAGCTATGTCACCCGCAAGCTCCGCCGCTCCCACTCCCACCACCCACCTAGTCTTCGGCCAGGCAAAGCCCGGCCACAACCTGCCGGGCGCCGACACCCGCCGCCACAGCAGCCGCAGCTCCCTAGGCGAGCTGTTCAAGAACATTGGTGACGCCGGCGGTGAGAGCTACGACGAGTCCTCAGCCATCATGGCGGCAGCAATGGTCAGCCAGCCCTACTGCCAGATGGTGGAGCTCGGCGGCTCCGTCCCCTTCCACCTCCAGTTCAAAAACTTGAGCTACAGCGTCAAGAACCGCGCCAAGTGGAAGCTGCCGGTGTTTTCCGGCGGCGGCGGAGCAGATCCCGGCGAGGAGGCGGACAGGTACTCGAAGACGAAGACGATTCTGGACGATGTGTCAGGGGAGGCGCGGGATGGGGAGATCCTCGCCGTGCTGGGGCAGAGCGGCTCCGGCAAGTCGACGCTGATTGACGCCCTGGCCGACCGGATCGCGAAGGGGAGCCTCAAGGGCACCGTCACCCTTAACGGCGAGACGATGGACTCGGGCCTGCTCAAGGCCATCTCCGCCTACGTGATGCAGGACGATCTGCTCTACCCCATGCTCACCGTGGAGGAGACGCTCATGTTCTCCGCCGAGTTCCGCCTCCCGAGGAGCCTCTCCACCGCCAAGAAGGCGGCGAGGGTGCAAGCGCTCATTGACCAGCTCGGCCTCCGCGGCGCCGCCCGGACAGTCATCGGGGACGAGGGCCACCGCGGCGTCTCCGGCGGGGAGCGCCGGCGTGTGTCGATCGGGATCGACATCATCCACGACCCGATCGTCCTCTTCCTCGACGAGCCGACGTCGGGCCTGGACTCCACGTCGGCTTTCATGGTGGTGCAGGTGTTGCAGAGAATCGCTCGGAGTGGTAGCATCGTCGTGCTCACGATCCACCAACCCAGCTACCGGATCGTCGGCCTGCTCGACCAGATGATCTTCCTGTCCCGCGGCCAGACGGTGTACACCGGGCCCCCTTCGGAGCTGCCGGTGTTCTTCGCCGAGTTCGGCAACCCGATCCCCGACGGCGAGAACCGGACGGAGTTCGCTCTTGACTTCATCCGCGAGCACGAGAGCTCCCCCGACGGCACCCGTGCTCTCGTCGACTTCCACCGCTCATGGCAGTCCCGACCCCCGAAGAGCAGCCGTCCCCGGCCTAAGACGCGGCTCACCCTCAACGAGGCGATCGGCGCCAGCATCTCCCGAGGCAAGCTCGTCACTGGCGGTGGCGGCGATACTCACCGGTTGGTGGCAAAGTTCGCGAACCCATGGTGGGCGGAGGCGTGGGTGCTGTCGCGGCGATCGATGACGAACGCCCGCCGCTCGCCGGAGCTGTTCGGTGTAAGGCTGGGCGCGGTGCTGGTCACCGGTTTCATCCTCGCCACCATCTTCTGGCGCCTGGACAGCTCCCCGAGAGGGGTGCAGGAGCGCCTCGGCTTCTTTGCCTACGCCTCGGCCACCATCTTCTTCACCTGCGCCGAGGCCCTCCCCGTGTTCATCATGGAGCGCTTCATCTTCATGCGAGAGACGGCCTACAACGCCTACCGCCGCTCCTCCTACGTCCTCTCCAACGCCGTCGTCTCCTTCCCCTCCCTTGTGGCCCTCTCCCTTGCCTTCTCGTCCGTCACCTTCTGGTCTGTCGGCCTCGCTGGAGGCTTCCCCGGCTTCGCCTACTTCTTCGCGGTCATCCTGGCATCCTTCTGGGCCGGCGCGTCGTTCGTCACATTTCTCTCTGGCATCGTCTCCAACTACATGATGGGCTACACCGTCGTCATCGCCTCCCTCGCCAACTTCCTCTTGCTCAGCGGCTTCTTCATCACCAGAGACCGGATACCGGCGTACTGGATATGGCTCCACTACCTGAGCTTGGTGAAGTACCCGTACGAAGGGGTGATGCAGAACGAGCTGGACCATCCGGGCAAGTGCTTCGTGAGAGGGGAGCAGATCTTCGACAACACGCCGCTGGGGGCGCTGCCGGCGGCGTCCAAGGCCAGAGTGCTGTCGGCGCTGAGCAGGGCGCTCGGGGTGAACATCACGGCGAGGAGCTGCGTGACGACGGGGGTGGACATACTCCGGCAAGCGGCGGTGACGGACCTCACCATGTGGGGTTGCATCTGGGTGCTCCTTGCATGGGGATTCTTCTTTCGTATCATCTTCTACTTCTCCCTCTTGCTGGGCAGCAAGAACAAGAGGAGGTAGCGATGGAGAGCTCCGGTTGGGTATTTGATTGATCAAAAAAAGGATGATTAAATTTTTCAGTCGTTGTAGTCTTCGTACCGTCTATGATTCTTAAATATCACAGTATGAGTTTCGATTTTTTTGTTTATTTTTGTTGATCACTTGTCATGTTTTGTCATACTGATGGTGTAATTGTTGCTCCTGTTCTTGTTCTTACTAGTTCTTGTATAGTGCGGGAGTTTATGTTGGAGCAGTGTACAGTAATTGTTGATGGAAGTTTATTTCATGTTCTCGTGTAATCTCGGCATGCAGCTAATTTTCTAATGGCGACTTTTGTCTATGATGCATAAAAATTAAGGAAATTAATCATGTCTATTGATTATGAAACCCCAACTCTCATCCAAATCCAGTGTTTATCACCAAGTAGAGAGGCTACGCAATGTTTATACTTTTACATTTTATTGTATATTTTTTAAAAAATTAATATATTCAAATTATAATTATTTATACCTTTATTAGAATTTGAATTAACAAACTCATATAATTCACTTTTGTTTACATTTTATATATTTTAAAATAATTAAATTAACTTAAAATAGAATCCAACTCAAGTTTAAATTCAATTATACTTATTTATTTTTGTAAGCTTTGACAAAAGTCGGTATATTAGTTAATTTGGGGTTCAATAAAAATTGTAAAACGGAGAGATGGGGTTAGGAGAGTGCCAAACTTCACATGCTAAACTATTAATAATTATTTATTAATATATATATATATATATATATATATATATATATATGGCTGTAAATAGTTCGTTTACGGTTTGGTTGGTAGCCTTACTGTTACAGCCTTAGTCCGAGGACGTGCCGGGTGCGCGGGATTGGGCAGTTGTTCCCATGCATGCCGGGTCCGACACGAGTAGCACGGGGCTATTCGAGTGGTGAAACAACTGGTTGAGGCTAACACGGTGTTGCAGTTGCAGGTAACGAAGTGCCGAGCATGAGTCAGTCGGAGACCAGATAAACCTCAAGATGATCGAGACAGGTGCTGGTGACCGAGCACTTGGGCGTCGATCATGATCGAGCATTGGTGCCGAGAACCGAGCGCGAGGACTCGAGGTTGATCGCTGCGTGCGGATCACGGAGTGCCGGGTGTGCGCTGGTTCGATGCTGGTGTGCGATCGCTAGCGTGCGCGAGCGAGGAGCGAGCGTGATCGAGCGCTGCCGAGACTTCGGTGCAGCGTGCTCGAGCATTGACGCGAGCGTGGGCGAGCGCTGCCGAGACAGCGGTGCAGCGTGCGCGAGCGTGGGGCGCTAGCGGGATTTTGATCGAGCCATGACCGAAGCGCTAGCGAGCGTTGCCGAGACATCGGTGCAGCGTGCGGTGCGACTCAAGTAGCGAGCAGGTAGCGGTAGCGAGGTGCGGTATCACGCTACGTGACCGAGACCTGGTGAACGAGCATGCACGAGCAGTGGCGAGCACGTGATCGGTAGCGAGGGTCTGGCTGCACCAACATGATCGATGGATGGAGTTGATCGGTACTGATGGCTTATCGGTAGCAGGGGTTATCGGTGGTGCGTCTGGGACGTGCACGAGGTTGCTGGATGGTCGAGCCGAGGACTTGGGTCGAGCCAGGGGGTTGGACGTGTGCTGGACTTTTGTTTGCCGATAGAGATAAGGATGGATCTTGATCGGAATCTTGGAGAAGATTGCAACTGAATTGGAGATAAGCACGCCCAAGGCTGGATTGAATTGAGACGTCAAGAGAGTCCAGATTCGTGGGAGATCTTGGAGATAATCTTTTGGGAAAAGATTATGCTCGGATTGTGGTTTATCTTGGAAGAGTTCAACAACGTGGAGAATCCTATAAAGGGAGGAAGCCAACGTGAGGAAAAAGGAAGAACTGCCGAGAGGGGTCTTGGTGGAGCGTCGTGATCTGTTTTGTGGAGAAGACGGAAACCTCAACAAGCAAGTTCGTGGAGTGCTGCAGATCGATTCCGGGAATCGATTCTTCACGAGTTCATCGGCATAGGGTTGCTGGTCGTGGTGCTGTGTTTGGAGGTACGACGTGGTTCTTCTCATAACCTAGTTTGCATTACTTGGTTGAGGGTTTTGCATGTAAACGAGTAGGTCGTGGGTGGCTGCTCGGGGTTGTGATTTCGTGAGGACAATTGTGAGCGTGGGTGCTTAGTTCTCGCTACTCTTCAGGGGAAGAGTTGAACACCGTGGGGTTTGCATGTCCATGGTGTAAGCGATCATAGGGGTGATTGCTGTATCCTTGTTTTGTGTTTAATTCAAGGTTGGAACAGGGGTTCCGTAATTGTGGTGTTGGCGTCTGACTTTGGGTACTAGCAGCGTTCTTTGATTCCGGGAACTTGCTGCGATACCGATCAGGGGATTGGTGTCAGGGTCGGCATTGGGTGGTCGATCAGGGTCGCCACATACTACTTGCTTGGTTTGCTATTGTGGATGTTTTGAGAATTGTCTATCGGTACCGAACGATATCGTGCACTGGGCAATTTGGGTGCTGGTATTTGTGTTCGGCGTGCATCGTGTTTTGCAGGAGCGCAGGGGTGTGGCTTCGGGTCTCTTGCAGGAGATCGTCCCGCTACACGTGTAGTGGGGTTTCTGTTGCGTACTTTGAAGGGAGGCTGGTGTTTCGGGAGCGAAACACGCCGCGCGGTTTGCTGTTGGGGCGAAAAATTTTGTCCCACATAGAGCGGCCCGTGACACTTACCATAGTTATTTATTATTTTAATTTTTTTTACCATAACCAGAGCCATTTACCAATTTTATATGGTTCTACTATAATCAAGTTTTCACCATTTTATCATAGTTAAATGGTTAACCAATGGTTAAATTGGTTAAAAATTATATATCATAAACCCAACATTTTAAAGTTAGTTAAAAATGAAGTTATCTATGATACTTTCTCGCTCGCAAGTATAAAATATTCATGCTATCTAAACTATGTTAATTTAGCATTAAAGATTATAAAATTAGTAAAGAAATAATTTAAATTAAGTAAATTCATCAAATTAATACTTGACAAATTAAAATTTCAAGATTAATGTTGACATAGAAATAAGTTTTATATTAATATATAAAATAATTAAATAATATTCGGTCAAATTGTAAATTGGTTTTGGTAGAACTTTCTATCATTATCATTTATATTAAAAGTAGGTTTGGCTAAATTAATCGAGTTTTTAATTATTTTTTTATGGTGAACAAGATTTTTATCATTTTTATTCCATTTAATTCGGAACCGTCAGTAAATAGGTAAATCTGTTACAACCTTAAATTTATGGGTAACGAAATTAGAGCCCGGGTAGATTAGAGTGGTATCTCATGAGCTGATTTCACGCATGGATGTCTTTAAATTGGTTAGTAGTTAGCAGTCATCTAATTAGACGATTGGGGTTTAGATCTCTATGGGATCCTAGAGGATGATCTGTTGGGAGAGTTTGTGAAGACTTTGTTTAGAGATTTTCTAGGAACTAGAAATCTATATGCAAACCTCCTCCTTAGTTGTGTATTAATAGGACGAGATAAGGGAGGTTTGGCCATTCCCTGGCCACCGACGTCAAGCCTCTTCTCCCTCTCTAAATCACTTCTGCAATCTCTGCTGGTACCCTTCTCACCCTTGTTTCTTATTTCTTCAGATGTGCGTATGGCATGCAGGTATATATGTTTCTGTGTTGTGGTGACTCCATGTTTTGTGTGTTTATTTGGCATGCGTTACTGTTCTTGTAATCCTTTGTTTTGGGGAGGGCAACGTGCAAGTTGTTTGGTGAGTTTAGTACTGGTTGCTTATGTGTGTCGCCATGGATATATTGGGTGGTCTGTTTAATTGTGACGCATGAGTATAGAGGGGTATTAGATTGTGGCAATGAGTTCCGTGACCTGTGTATGTGGAGACCTAAATAAGAGAACTCACGTTGGGTTTTGAACATTGATTTATAGGAACGTACGTTAAGACCCACGTTGGGAGCGTACAAAAGGGAAGGGGTAAATTTGGGGACGACGAAGTGCGGCCCTAATATAAGCGTTCCCAATACCTGCTCGAGTTCGAGTTGGTTTTGAGTTGCAACGTTCTTTTTTTTTTTTGGATGTTTGATCGGGCTTGATCTATATATGCACCGTTTATCTCCACTGTGCTACAGTATTTTCATGTATGGAATTGGAGTTAATCCCTAGATAACAATCGATAAAAAATTGATATTTTTTTAGTCAAATGATCATGGGTTAGCCTGTTAGTTTATCAGATTTACTGTGAGTTGTTGATTTAAGTGCATGGTTGAATTGTATATATTAAAAAAATTAGGTTTTGGTTCTATCAACTAAGTGTTTGTATTGTTTGCCTTGAAAAAAAAACTAAGTTTTTATATTTAATGTTTGGATTATTTTCAAAAGACAAAATATTTGATGATAAATAAGTGATTTATTAGGAGCATAAAAATAATATGTAAACCTGACATAACTTGTTCACCTATTAAGGACACCTTGCGCTTGGTTAATAAGTACATAAATAAATTGAAATATCAGTGCCAACTATTTTCATTAAGTATTGATCGGTTGTGAGTTTTTTTGTAGTTTTTGTACTGAGTGATTAATAATTAATTTAAGGGACAGCGACATGCCTCGAACTCAGGTTCTTCACGCTCAATGTCGATCTGGAGGTCCACAAGTTGCCCTCCAATTATCTCGAACTTCTCCCCACAGAAAGAAGAGCCAACAGAGGATGGCTTGGAGCGCTTGCAGGATGCCACACACAGTGCCGTCAGATGTCCCAGGGCCATCTCCACCACACGAGTGTTCGATATATAAGAGCGAAGTGTGCTAGGGTGGACTGGTGAGCTACGAGATCCTCTCCCCGGACATCCTAGGTGACCCGACTGATGAGTGAAGCAGTGTCTAAGGCCGGCACGCGCAGCGTTTCCTCAAAGGATCCCAATGTTCATGGAAACCCCGGCCAGTGCTCTTGGGCTAGCCATAAGTCCCCATAGGCTGACAGGAAGTCCAGACCGGCACGTGCTTCAAAGTAGCCCTGGGATTGCCCATTGCCACAGTAGACTGAAAGCTTCCACACCAATCCTCCCCATGGCCTTAGAAATAATCTCACATCCAACATCTGGTTTGGAAGGAGGCGGAGGAGGGGTGGCGTCCCTCGCAGGTTTTGGCGATCTAGAGTGGTTAAACAACGGTTTTTGTTGAACCTCGTCCTTTAGCACGATTGGGAATAGCAGTAGGACGAGGGCATTCACCACGATCAGTTCACTTTCATGTTCCACCACGGTTGCGAGGGTCTTCATCCGCTTAGGAGAATGCAGATGATCATCCTCCACCTTGGGGCATTTGTCGGCTCGCCTAGAGTTATATTCTCATCTTCTCTTCTCGCCTCTATGTCGGTCATTATTGGAGTGGGATTGTAATGTCCCGGTCGTCCCCAAAAGAAGTAAACAGTAGGCGTTACCCAATAAATTAATTAAATAAAAATTTAAATTTATTTATAATAAATAATATCAAAGAATAACGGGTCAAGCAGTAAAATCTACAAGATCTTTAAATTTTCTTGATATCTCAATGTTGAAAATTAGTGATGTGAATTCTAATAAAATGTATAGAGTAAGACTACACAAAGATGTAAAAACCATAATCATGTAGAATCAATAGTCAGTAGTAATATCCGAGTGAAGCAAAACATCCCTATAGTAACTCTGGCTTTTGAACAAGATACAAACCTACATGTTTTAAAAAAATGCCAATAATAAAAGTTATTAGTTTTCACATAAATAATAGTTCTCACATAAATAATGTATAATAGATGCCCGCAAATAACTCAAATTATGCAAACTATATAAGCTCCAAGCTAGAACTAATTATAGTTCAAGGAAAGGTTACTTCAATTGAGTGACACTATCACTAGTACAAGACAAATTGATATCTTCGTACAATACAATACAAATAATACACTAATATCTTGATACAATATAATACAAATAATACAGTAGTATATTACATTATTATTTGCATAGATTAGTCATGTGGATAATTTTTAAGATTTGTACTTATCTAATCACGTGGATAAGTTCCAAACTTGGGAGAATAAATTTATGTGGTTCCAAAATTATAGGAAAAGATTTGTAAAAAAAGTTGAGCGTCCTCCTTGCCTGTAATCATGGAGCAAAAAAGACTCCCAAAACTTAATAAATAGCCGAGCCTAATTGCTAGAGAAGGGAAGGGAGAAAATTTTCAGAATGGTGTGTAGCTTTGGAGATTAGAGTGCTGTTTATTTTGCCGAAGTTTTATCGCCTAACCATCTTGCCAAGGAGCCCCCTAGGGTAATACCGCCTTGCCGCTTGGAGAAGACGCCATGAAGTTATACCCTGTCGTGAAGCGCCCCCTGCACTTTGTTGTTGAGTCACCGGAGTTACAGATGCCCTCCATTTCATTGCCGAGGACTACTGGAGTTTTGTTGTACCATGACTTTGGATCCACTGCTCAACCACCCTTGTTCGAAGACTTGTCGCTGCGCTGAAGTATCACTGGAGCCTTGGCCTGCTACCACCAAGAGAAACCCAGGGGGAGCCCCTTGTCGGAGAAACTGTTCCGGTCACCCTTGTCTCGGTGTAGTTGAAGCCATTCACGTCCCGGAGTAGACCAAACCAATCCCTCATTTCCCAGACCCTCGCCAGAGAGGAGGAACCTTAGTTTGGTGTTTTTGTAGGTTCAGTGCTTGCCGCAAAGTACGTGGCCAATTCCAGGCATTCTCTACCATGCCAAGACCATCAAGATGAGGCTAGAAATCCCTCCGCCACGCCCAAGCCTTACCTTGCCACTTTCGAAGCCCGACGTTGCCGGAATTCTGCCAGAAAGTTGTTCATCAGAGAAAGTAGAAAACAAAGCACGAAGCAGCAACAAAAGGCGGGTTTTCCGACCAACGCCAGTCATTCCCAATCCCACTGTGGTATCCAAAATGAAGCCTCTGAAGCAACATACAAACCCAAATCGAGTCTCACTGGATTTCGTTGCCTCCATCGCCCGAAAAAATTCAGAAAGCACCCCACCGAAGGAGAAAATAAATCAATAAGCAACAACCCAAGGTGGATTTCGTGGTGGTTTTCCGACCAATGCCGGTCGTTCCTGGCTGAGAAGTGGTGTTCAAAGAGAATAAATATAAGTAATCTTCAAGTTTGGGTAGAGTACCACCAAATTCAGTTGCTGTTGTTGCCCGGGGCTTGGAGCTTCTCACCACCATCGTCGTTGAGTAGAAGCACATGAAGTGCATAGGTTTATAAAGCTTGGAACTTTATTGCCTTAAAGAACTGCCGCGTGCCATCTTGTTGATATTGTGGTGTTGGAGTTCCTTCGCCAATTGTTGCTGATTGTCGATTGATGGACACTTTGCTGGAATTTTGTGTATGCCACGGCCATTGCAGATCTTTTGAACCTTGCCAAAGCTTGTTATCAAGACACCATGCCAAAGCTTGTTATCAATACACCATGGTGAAGGGAGACATAGGAGTCCTACTGTTGTGGAGGATTATTGCTCCGACTTGCTAAGGAGTATAACCAATCGTTGCCAAACGCTCACGTAATCGCTAATATTTCCAAGGAGCCTATATACCCGACTGCCCAATGTCATGAGAGATCAAATTTCCGTAGATCAAGTTGCCGGCATATCTTGCTGTCCAGGCAAAGATTTGCTGTGAAATTCAGGAGTCCCTTCCCACTACCGCTTGGAACCTAGTCACTGCCACATGGTCAAGGACCAGACACGAAGATAATCGCGGCCGGCCGAAGTGTTCGTGAAGCCAAGGAGTCCTGTCGCTGTCGCTGCTCTGTTCATAGCCCAGATAACAGGGGATTGACGTGAAGTTTACTGCTCCCTTGCCAACCTGTTGTTGTAACCTTGATGTTGTTTCAGAACACCGCAGGAGTTGGAATTGCCGCCGCCTTTAGGTGTTGCTTTTAGTAAACAGAGAAGAGAAGAGGAAGCGGGAAAACGAGAAGGAGAAAGAAGAGACCGGGAGGAGATACACGTCTGTCGTACCAACCTGATTGCCCGCTTTTTATTGACATTGTCCAATCGCAGGCAAGCTATTTGTCCGCTGACCAAGCCCGTTACAGGATGTACACATTGATGAGGACTGACATGTAACACTTGCCTTGTCCATAAGTGTTGTTCGTAACTTGGCCCTTACTCTGCCGGCTCAAAAGTCACACTAATCCAAATAAATTAATTTGTGGATTGGGCTCAATTCAACTTGGATCAACCCAATAATTTATTTTATCATAGAGGCTAAATCAAAATTTTCATCAAAGTATTGCAAAGGAGCAAATTATATATGGAGTCAATGAGTTTAAGTGGCAAAAATTTTACTAAAATTTGTAATTTGTGAAGGAATTAAAAATTAGTGGGTTATGAGTATCAATATCACAAATATCACCATGAATTAATTTAGGGAATCAAGTTGAACCCTAAAGAAATACATAAAATTTCCTGCGTATTATTTTATGCCTGTGATATTCTATTTTTATCGCAATATTTGTTTGCACGGTAAGGACGCCTCGGTCCCACCGAGCCCTCAAGCTTGAATCAAAATACATGATCCGCGGGGGTGGACAATCCCGCGCTCGAACAATTATATAGTTTATTATAACATTGCAATACAGAATAATACAATAGTCCCATCAGTAAAATAAATATAAGAGTAACCGTATATACCTAGACATCCGGTCAAGAGATATAACACTAATATTTACTTAACATGTATAACAATAGTAGTATCAGTAGAAGAACAGTGATAATATCAATAACAGTTTAACAATAATACTAACAACAATAGTCATAACAATATAAGTATCAGTAACTGGAACATTATCGGTAACAATAATAATAACAGGAATGATCACAACAACAGTAACATTAACAGTCTTAACATTCTTATCAGTAACTTTAATAATATAAAAAATAATACAATAATTATACAGTAACAGTAATGATATCATGTATGGTAACAATAACAACGATGCTAACAGTATGATAACAATAACGGTATTAATAAAATGATGTCACGGTAACAATATCGGTGAAGAAGATGATAACGTTGGGGTATCAGTAACAGTAACTCTAATTTTGATAGTTTAATAACACAATCATGTGAAATTTAATAATCTTCAAATGATTTAGTGAAAACCATAATATCAAATTCAATTAATAGTAAGCATGATATAAGTCCTACAGAACTAGTATTCCAGCTCCTAGCAGTTAGTGAGCCTTAGCAAACGATTCCATGTACCTTGTTGGATATCTAGACTCAGTCAGTGTAAAACCCGCGACTCGAGTCAGGGTTTTATAATCGTTAGCCGGTCGATTTGACTGTGGTTCGAGTCAATTCAGCTTTCAGAACACGTGTGCGGGGCCGAATCCGACCGTGTGCACATGCTATGAGGGTCCATGGATACCCAAGTATTGATGATAGCGTCAGATACACATCAGCAGACTGAGTTATCAGTAGATATGAGAGTATACAGATGATTTTATTTTATTTTATGTTGTGACCGTAGAATTAGTTTAGGCCGAATAACGCATTAGGACACGTTAGATGGTCTTCGGGTGGGTTATTAGTTATACGGCATGTCATTTGGATGTTGTGTTGTTTTGTTTGATTTTATGAGATTTTCCCCAAATTTTTTGGATTTTTCTGGGATTTATTCCGAGTTAGTTATTATTCTTGACTCGAGCCGGTTTCGAGTCAAGTTCTATTTACAAGTTTGCCACTCCTATATTTCTCATCTCCCCCCAAACCTCGACGTCTTCACCGCCACTGCCCTTGAGGTTGTTGCCACCGCCGCCGAAGCCACCTCGCCGCCGATCGACGCCGCCCAGCTCGGCCTTGTCGTCACCTTGCTGCCTCGACAATGTTCAGCCACCGTCCAGCCGTCGCGACGCCGGAAATCGCCCTCAATTTTACGGCCATTCCCGACCTGATTCCACCCCGTCTGTGTCGGACCGCCTCCGCCATGACATCAAAGCTCTCCCCTTGACTTCCCCTACCTTTCCCCCTTACCTAGAGCCGCCGTCGAGGCCGGTCGTGGGTCTGATTGGAGCAACTGACCGCCTCGACCGAACTCGATGCCGCCGTCGGTGGCCACCGCCGCCGCGGCTGCCCTTGTCGTCACCACCATTGGGTCAAGCTCGCTGAGACAGTGCTAACCCTTACCTCCAATTGCTCCGCCGGAGCAGTCACCGGAAAACCATGGGAACTGTCAGAAAACCGCCGGCACAGTCGCCAGAAAATCGCCGGCTCTACTTCACCGCCTTCATCTGTCGGCACCGATTTGAGCGCCGATCGCGAGGTGGTTTTTCCTTCTTTTTTTTGTATTATTATATGCATGTTGTGGTCATGGTAGCATATTAGAATTAATTTTATTAGCTTCATGATTTTAGTTTAATTAATCGTGAATTATGATAAACATGTTATGATTAGCGTAGATTGTGTTGTGTGATGTAAATGCTCACTAATGAAATTGTTAGTAAACCATTAAATAATTAATTAAATGCTTGTTAACTAGTTAATATATGAATTTGCATGATTTAGGTTTTGCATGCTCGTAGTAAGTTAAATGGATTAAATTGATTAAACCATTGTCACCTAATTAGAATAGGTATGTTTTGAAATTGGAATTAAAAGTGCTAGGTAATAAGTAACGTATAAAATCATAAAATTATTAACTTGCTTGACAATTAGAGATTTAGTGTGATTGTTGAGATGATTGTCATGTTTGATTAGATTAGTGTATGCATGTGGATATATTAGTTATATAGGTGTGCATCATATATGTATGGGCGTTAGTAAATAGTTATGTTCATGTAGGTTCGTCGCATGAGCTCGCCATCTAGGCACGAGACTGCACTTGGAGCTTCTGATAGGTCCGTTAGGACACGCTTCTCAGGTTTTATCGCTCTACTCTATTGGTGATTTGATTTATTGATTGTAGTACATGTCAGGTGGATGATTTATCGGACCCCACCTAACACGGGTCACCTGGTCAATTGTTTTCGAAATTAATAACCCTCGAGGATGAGATCCCTTGAGTTTTTTTCCGAAAATAAGATCCACCTCAAGTTGCCTTCGGGCCTATTATATAAATCTCTACCTAACCCTATATATATGTAGTTTTTGCGTTTTCAGTGAGATGAGAGATGGAGAAACCGACTGCATGTACCATGAGCGGATGCCGTGATAGTCAAAACAGGCTCTGGATTAGTGCCAACGGATTGTTCTATTCCCGAGGGATCCTGACAACTCCGCATTTGAGTTCCTCACACCTGGAGAACGTAGAGGTTTACGGGTACTGTTTAGTACAACGCATGTCTGGACTTGTGGTTCAAAGGGTACTAAAGGCAACTACGTGAGAGTGCTCGGCCTTCGTGCTCAAGGCTAGGAGTAATATGGAGGTTCGGAGAGGGCTTAGGATAAAAGTTTTACGCGAAGTACTGAAAAAGAAGTGCCGAGAGCGGCACAATACCAGATAGATCGGGATGATATTGAGTCAGCTGCTCAACGGCTCCTCTGTAGTTGCCCTTATGAGAGTTATTGAGGAAGATACATGATTGTTTGTATTCCATGAGAGTTTGCTCTCATGTTCCAGTTCGATATTAGTTATTTCTGAACCAGTGACACCCGTTGCTGACGTTTTTCTACTATATGTAGGTGAGGACGATGAATGGTGTATGCCGGCCTTGACGAATGATTAGTTTTTGCATTGTACACACATACCTGGCGTCGTGCCGACTTTTGCGTAAGATGTGATGTGATTGGCTGTTATAGTAGATTTATATATTGGTGTATATATGCATGTGTTTGTGAGGCTTGTATCCCTTGTTTTTAGAAATGCTTAGAAATGTTTTGAAAAAGCTCTAATGATGTGCTATGTTGAAATGAAAAGGAACCAAATGAGCTGAGTATGAAATTGCAGGTGGGCTAGACCCAATTATAAGATGTGTTGTTGCTTAAATCCTATTGTGGTGTGCATTATGGTTTTATATATATACCCTATAATGTGCCGTATTTTTAACAGGTCGTCCCCTTATTGTACTTTTAGGGGAGGTTCTGTCCATTTTATTCCAGGTTTTATGAATTTTGTTGCTATTTTAATTATTTTGGTGTGTGGTTATTATCATAACATTCACATAGTATCCTATTAGGGTTTTGCATTTCATTCATATATTGTTTGCGCATTAGCGGCGTGCTCCATCTTGAGACGTCGAGAGGGTTATGTTGTAGACGTTTAGGTTTTGGGTCAGCTAACTTAATCGATTTACGAGTAGTTCGATCCTTTATAACAGTTCTGGTCCGGGTTGAATGTAAACCGGATTGGGGTGTTACAGTCAGAGTCAAATAAGATATGCAATGCATGCTCTGCAGTGTACAATGTCCTTAACAATTATAACAGTATAACAGTTGAAATAATTTGATTAATTAATCAATGGTCAATCACAGTCAAACAATCAACATTATGAATTCAATCAGTCAAACAATAAACAGTTAATGATTTAACCGGTGGTCAGACAGTTAACAATTTGTCAGTCAATCAAACAGTTGGACAGTTATTTAAAGCCGAGAAATAATTATTTAGTTAAAAACCCTAGACTCGGAAAACATGAGTCTATTAAATGGTAAATAAGTCAAAAAAGTCTTGAATAACCTAAAATTATTCATAAACTATGAATTCTTCAAGCACAACATACAGATTGTTTATCAATTATAAATAATTGATAAATAAATAATAACATACATGTTATATATCACAACAATTCCAGTAAATACATAACATAAAGTAAATCTAAAATACATCCAAATTAGTATTTTGAGCATTAAACAATGCTTAGAAAATAATAAGAAGTCTCTAAAAATTTTTAGGATTTAAAACGGTCAGTAAACTATTAAATCGATAAATGTACACAAATATCATTCAATAATTAGAAAATAATACAACAAAAATAATCAAAAAATCAGACAATATAACATACCACCAAAAATATACAATCAAGTGACACATCTAGAATTATCAACTATCAATAAATATACCTCGACCTGTTAAAAAAGGTTGAAAACAGAGTTGAAGCAATAGAATCCAAGTCGAAACAACTTGATCTGGGCCAGTCGGATAAATGGTTCGGTTTGGGTTGGACAGTCCTTAACCATGTCTGACCAACCCACCTGATTGAGCCCAAGCACCGGTGGTGCGCTGAAGTTAGATTCCAGCATGGCGCACGGCGAACGGCAGCGAGGTTCAGGAACGGCGGAGCCGACAATGGCAAACATGTTGACAGTGACGATGATTCAAACGGCAGCCGGAGATTGCAATGGAATCTAGTCGGGAAAAGGCTCGTAGGAGGCGACTATGAGCTCGAGTAGCCCCGACAAATGGCGATGTCTCAAGGCTAGCCGATGATTAGGATTGGTAGCCATGACAATGATGAAGGTGTCGGGGTAGTTAGTGGCCGCAACAGCGACCATGGCCGACTAGAATCCAGTCTGAAAGTCGACGGTGTCCGGCTACGACGACGATGGTTGTGGCCAATTGGGCCAGGTGAGCTTTTTCCCAGCTAAAAATTGGTCATGCTAAAAATCGTCCATGAATCGACTGATTTGAGCCGATCCCTTAATTGGCCGATTTGAGCCGATTTGGGAGGGCAGTGGGGAAGGATGGGATGGAGAGGACGAGTGGTGAAGGTGGCGATGGGGGGTGGGCTGGCTACCGATTCGGGAGGGCTTTGGGGGATGGGACGGTGTGGCGAGGGCAGCAATGGGGGTGAGGGCCCGGGGGGGGGGGGGGGGCGATATTCTCGTAATTAAAAGTTAACTCGACTCCGACTCGAGTAAAAAATAATAACTAACTCTAAATAATTCAAAAAAATCCAGAAAAATACAAAAAAACTATAAAATATAATACACACCATAAAATTAAAATGATATACTCTATAATTAATAATCCACCAATTTTGACTGATTCAAGTAAACCGACACTTATTCGATTTTTTATAAAATCAGTCTAATTCAATGACTCCCTTCAATCTGATTCAACGTCTGATTTTAATTTTTGTAACTATATTTGCGTCAATTAGATCAACACAACAAATAGTAATTGGATTTTTGGATACCAAAAACATTCAACCTAGCTCGAATCAGAATAAACTGAATCCAACCCGTTTAAGTTAATAGGAAAATTCTTGGGCAAAGTTTGAATTTTACCGGAATGAGTTAGCTTTCAGCCGTGACACAACGAGAGGGTTCTTGATGAAGTAAAAGGAGTGTCAACCATTAAAAAAAATGTTGGAAAACAACTCGTTTTGGCCAATTTTTATAATTTTTTCCTTGCCAGCAAAGTTTGATCCGGAGCAAAGTAGAGGCATGGGGATGAAGTTTGTAATGTAAACAATTAGATAAGGCTAAGAGTCAAAGTTCAGTGTCTCTACAATCACGAGAAAAAAATTAGAAAGTTATCAAGTGGAGTTGGAAGACACCAAAAGCTACTGAAAATTTAGCTGTGTTGGAAACTGTGATTTCAGCCTAAGTTTTTAGTCATTTTCCCATCAAACGGGGAGGAATTTTGGTCAGTGGAGTTGGAAGACACCTAAAGCTATTGAAAATTTAGCTGTGTTGGAAGCTGTGGTTAATGTTTTAGTCATTTGTCGTCCAAACGGTAAGGAATTTTGGTTAGGCCTGAACATCCTTGGCATAGTTTGCAATGTAAACATCAAGGTTGGGCCGGTTCCTGGTATGAAAAAGGTCTATAGTTTTGGGAAAAAATTCATTAAGTTACCACCTAGAGAATTAGGGTGAGCATACTTCAGATCAAATCAACCAACCAACCAACCGAAACCTAAAGAGACCCAGCCGAAATTTTGGTTTTAATTTAGGTTTGGAATAACCCAGTTCGATTTTCGGTTGGAAAATACCTAAACCGATTGGTATATAGATATTTCAGTTCAAAACCTAACTGAACCCAAATAATTGAATAAATTAATTTTTTAAAAATGCTATAAAATCTATATTTTATATTAGTTATCAGAAAATTATAATAGTTTTTTTAATACAAGTTCTATTTTTTTAATATGGTATATATTTAGAATTACTCATTAAATGATTATCTTTATTAAAATAATAACATAATCTAAATTAAATAATTATATATATGTACATATATATTTATAAATTATTATAGAATTTCGGTTATTGGTTATCTAGCCGAACCGAACCGAGCATTTCGATCACTTTCAGTTCAATTTTGAAATCCAGTTTTGCATGGCCATTGGGGAGTTCGATTCGGTCAATTCAAACCAATTGCTCACCCATAACAGATAAATCAATCAGAAACTTCCGGAATTTTGACTAGGGAAACTGCAGTTCAGAGGCAAACTTTGTGAATTTTTTCTGAACGATATAGACTACATCTAAGGGTCAACTTAGCACTGAATTATTCCTTGCATGACAAACTGCAAAATTGAAGCAAGTCTAGTAAAAAATAATGCACGAATCAGAAAGACACTGCATGCCAAAATTAGAGCTGTTCAAGTAGAGGTCTGAAATTCCAGATATATATGATCATGAGGCCAAATTTGGAATTTTGTTCCAGCCGAACAACAATGTGGGCACACCCATGTCACCTCTTATTCTCTACAGAACAACTTATAAATAGAGCCCAAGTGTTGCAAATTTGAGGGCAGAAAGCTTATGAAAGAAGAACCCAGAGATTGGCCGATGGTGCAAAAAATGGACGAATTGCATAAATTTGGAAAATTGCCCGACTTTGGGAATTTTTCATGGACGATCCAAGGGTCCATTAAGGGTAAAACCAACATTCATGTACTGCTTGAACTACCCAAATAATTTCTCAAAGCTGGCCACCCTTGGATCGTCCATGAAAAATTCCCAAGTCGGGCAATTTTCCAAATTTATGCAATTCCTCAATTTTTTTGCACCAACAGCCAATCTTTGGGTTCCTCTTTCATAAGCTTTCTGTCCTCCAAATTTGTAAAACTTGGGCTTTATTTGTAGCTTGATCTGTAGAGAATGAGGGGTGCATTTGGTGTGCCCATATTCATTTTAGTTCGGCCAGAATAAAGTTCAAAATTAGGCCTCTTGATCATGTATATCTAGAATTTCAAATCTGTGCTTGAAAAGCTTCAAATTTGACATCCAATATCATTTTGATCCATGAATTAGTTTTCGCCAAACTTGCTTCAAACTAGTAGTTTGTCATGTAAGGAATTTGATGCTGAGTTGACCCTTAGATGTAGTCTATATCATTCAGAAAAAATTCGGCCTCTGAATTGTTGTTTACCAACACAGTTAAAATTATCTTCAAGAGGTGACAATCTTATGAATTCTAAAGATAAACCGTAATTGAATTGGAAGTCAGGTTATTTATTTTCCATTTTTGTTAAATTTTAATTAGTTGAATCTCCTATTTTTCATATTTTAAATTCTTCTATTGTTATTAACAGTAGGTTTAATACAGTTGAAGGTCGAACATTCATAAATTTCAGGTCCTAAAGTCATGTGCCTTAAGTTGCCCATCTGTAATGTAATAGGCAAGCAAGGGATCATATTATGGATTGCTATTTGCTTGGTCGTCGTCATATTCTTTGAATCTGAATTGCATGTAACACTTCATATTTCGCCCGTCACCCACCTACACAATCTCACTTCATATATAGAATGTATATTTTAATTTTATACACCTTGATCAAGGTTGAACTCCTCTATTTAGGATGTGAATTTCTCTAGGTTTTCAAACATTTCAAAGACATTTATTTATAGGTAAATTTTGAGTTTATAACTTTTTAATGCATAACTTCTGAATGCATGGCTATTTTAACACATGATGGCATTTCAGTTTTAATTGCATGAAATGTATAAGTTGTTATTAATACCACTTCAACAACTAATTATATTTTATCATATTAATTTTATATTAATATTAAGATAGAATATGAAGATAGATCCATAGTTTTTTTTATTAATGTCACATTAATGACTAATTATATTTTGTCATTTGGTGCTATTTGAAAGCTGAACAAATTTTTTATATAAAAGTCACTTTAAGATGTCACTTTAAATGTTGTATAATACTCATTTAATAACCAATAGTATTTTGTTATTAAGAAGTCAATTTAAGTGAGGATGATTTAGAATTCATGATAATTTAATATTAAAATCTCAAATTAGACTCATTTTAACAACCAATAATATTATGTCATTTGCTGAGAGCTCATCACGAAAAAGTTGTCATGGTATCATATATATTAATTAATAATTAATGTATTCAAATAAATATATCATTTATTATATATTGATATAAATATTTTTATCATTGTAAAAATATTAAATTTTATTTGAATATTTTTTATACTATTTGATTATATTATACTATTAAAAAATATTCTAATAATATTTAAGCGTAGCTGGGCATCGCATGTCACTACCTAGTTATACGCCTGTTTGCCACGTACAAAAAACGTTCCTTGTCGACTGCCTGCAAAATCCCAAATCCCAATCATCTAGTTCTAGCACTTCGCCGGTAGCCGGAATATATTAACTGGCATTTGATCATCCAAGTGCCAGAGATGCCTCGTTTCCAACGATTCGTCAAAGCTGCTAGCCCTACTCAATCAACAATCAAATTAAATTAGAGAATCGACATAAGTACAGTAGCAACGATACAACTCCTCCTTCCTGGTTCTCGTCTCTATATCTGGCGACAAACATCACGGACACGCCCCTTAATATAATCGACCCATAAATTTTGTTATCGTCCATATCAAAGTCCTGATATCAGACTGCCGAGTTCACACTAGATAAGATCTCTTCGTGTTTGTAAATCATTAGTATTGTCGGAGGTAAATCAACACTCCAAAAGATGGCTCTGCTCATCTTGTTCCTAATAGCTCTGTTTTCCTACGAAGCATACTCCCAAGGTATAAGTTTAGCAACGAGTTTGATACACACATATATATATCAAATTGTATCTGAGTATGTACTAAGTGCACTTTGCTTATGCATATTGATGAACAAATATTACAGCACCAACATGGTTGACGATCGACTGTGGAGTGGACCGTGCTTACACGGACTACATCTCACTAATCAACTGGCAAACCGACGATTCCTTCATAAACACCGGCAGCAACGCCCAGGTGCAGGTCACCACAAACATCATGACCAAACAGATGAACACTCTTCGCTTCTTCCCAAATCAGAACAAGAACTGCTACTCTTTGCCCGCTTCAAAAGGCTTCAAGTACCAAGTCCGGGCCACCTTCTTTTATGGAAACTATGATGGCAAGAACACTCCTCCAACCTTCGACCTCAGCTTGGATGGTAACTCATGGGCGACGGTTGACACTTCGGTTACCTCTTATCCCTTTTACAAAGAGGCGATTGTGGTCGCCAAGGGAAGCAGCATAAGTGTGTGTGTCTCTAGAACTAGGGATGGCGAGGTCCCCTTTATGTCCACTCTTGACATGGTTCACCTTTCATCTAGCATGTACAGTTACATGGAAAGCAACCGAGCTCTATTCACAGTTATAAGACTATACTACGGATCACTCACAAATCAAGCTGTCTGGTTAGATTTTTAAAAATTTGACAACATGGGTCTTATAGGTTAATCAATCTGTTTTCGAAAGATGAACACTTGATTTGACAACGTACATGCAGGTATCCACTGGATGAATACTCTCGGATATGGAGTGTAGCAGACGAGAACGATTACTCGAGTACCATTGCAGGTCGGCCTTCAAATAAAGTGGACGATGCTCCACCACTAGATGTGCTGCTCACGGCCATCAGAGCTCAATCTGCCGCCGACGACCTCGCTCTGTCTCTTGACATCTCCAAGAGCAGGTCCTCATCTTACTACGTTAACCTTTACTTCAATGTGCCAGAGGAGTATCTACTGGGGAGCTGGAGTTTTAACATATACCTGGATGGTGAGGACAGCAATCTCACTATCTCAACCAAATTCATGGAGTGTGACGAGTACACCTTGATCACAAATCCCATCTCTGGCTCCATGAAACTAGACTTCGTGCCCTCCTCAAACTCAACGTATCCACCTTTTATCAATGCTTTGGAGTTGTTCGAAGTGAGCGCGGAGCAGGGGAATGGAACCAATGAAGATGATTGTTAGTTGCCATCCTTCTAGAGCTTAACTGCTACATCTTAATTTGTGCTTGAATTTTAGCTACAAATGATTGTGTTCTTAGATGTTGGTCTGATATGTTCTTTATTATTATGTTAGTGAAGGGATTGAAGCAGTTGGCTTCTAGCTTCGACAGGTTGAGGAGTTGGACTGGTGATCCTTGCTTACCTATCAATACTACGTGGGAGTGGCTACACTGCAATGACGAAGTCCTACCTCGTGTTACCGCTTTGTATGATCAACATATGTCTATGCTAATTTGTAGTTCTTTTCTCAAATATGTTTGTGTAATCCATTTTAATATCAATCATGCTTATTGGCTAAGATTAATTATCTGTTTCGGTTGATACAGGTATTTGGCCGGTTATGATCTGCATGGGGAGCTTCCGGATTTTAGCCAAATGCAGGCCCTTCAAACCATGTAATTAACTAAATCCATTAATTTCAACCTTCCATGAACATATGAATTCCTGTAAATCCAGAAAGAAGTAATTTTAGTAAAATGACTTCCCTCTTTCTTTAGTGATTTTCATAACAACAGCCTCACTGGGCCGATTCCAGACTTTCTAGGGAAGCTCCCTCACTTGAAGGAATTGTAAGTCGAACACATGTATATCAACTAATTTCTTTTGGAAGTATACAGAAAAGGTTTTAACTTCAAAGACCATGCACATATATATCAATTGTCTGGTACTTTACAGGAATATAGCCAACAATGACTTCTCAGGAAATCTGCCAGATTCCATTGCCAATAACAAGGGGATCACAGTGAAGTGAGAGAACTCTTACCAAAATTTACTAAATTTTTCAACTTTTCAATGTGAGATTCTTCAATCTAAATTTATGATCTTTCATAACATGCAGCATAACTGGCAACACAGTAGACATGGGACAACATAAGAGCAACACTGCCCTCATTGTAGGCCTATCAGTGGGAGGAGCATGCCTTCTCCTACTCCTCTGCTTGTTGCTTTTATTTGTACTTATGAAGAGAAAAACAAGAAGAAACAACGGTAGAAGATGGAAACATTCAAGGATCCGAAGCTCAAGTGGGTGCTGTCAAATTAGAGGATGAAGGAGGTCCTCTTCCTGATGGGAACAGTGTGAATATGAGCATGCACGATTTACATACGCAAATGGAAACAGAGCTTGGGAATTTGATACATGAACATATGCAAATGGGCGACAGGAGGCTTCATTGATCTGCCAAGGATAAGAATCAGATTGATTAATTTGTTTGTCGCTGCTATCCCTTGGACTAAGTAGCGCTAGCAAACGAAAGTTGCACCCCCACCCTGCACCTCTTATTTTTAGTCACATGAAATGGGTCATAGTAGTGTTGAAGTGTTGGGCTTTGCCTTTAAAAAAAATGTTGGGCTTTCGAGAGAGCCTATTATATAAGATGCTAGCTTACAACAGTTGCATGAACTTGAATCACTCTCCTGGATTACAAAAGAGAAAGCAATTTAGATTATGTCCATTAGGGCAATGCAAGCTGAATGCAAATTGATCCCATTTTTTGTATGCAAATAACTAAGGTTTTGTATGAAATATGAAGTATTTTGATGAATTAACGGAATACAGATTTACCATGTGGGGATAAGTGTCTTACACTTGATAAAGAATTGAGTTTGATAGCCGATTACCCACATGAGAATGTATACATGCCCAACGTAGGAATTGATGGATGATTGATCATTGTTAGGTATACGAGTTGATTGATCATTGTTAGGTATACGAGTTGTCCAACCCCAACAAACCCATGTGCATGGCTCTTCTAATTCTCAGTCTTACAAACTGCACACATGAAGAATTATGAATAGAGAATATTCGTAAATTTTCTTCTTCATTTTTTTTGGGTTTTTCCCCCTCAATTTGATGAATTTGATAAAGTTAAAATATAATTCGAAATAAATCCGGAAAAAAGACTAAGTTAATAAGACTGTAATATCCCAATTTTAATTATTAAAGTAAATAAGACCAAGTGGAACTCAAACACCAAATTAGATTTATGTTTTTTTTATTGATTCGTAGATTTCACCAACCAGTAGTTCCTAAGTTAATCAGGAATTTATAGTTCAGCCAACCATGAATTTTTTCCGGTCATATAAGTTACATATGATGAAAAGACTACTTTTGTAATTTAGATTGAGTGTTGGTTATAAAATTGGTATGTGGGTTTTTTACCTCAAAACATGTTGAAAATTTCGTGGTAGGCACACACATTTGAAAATAACTCCGAAATAATAAACAATCGATCTTTATTTTTTTTTATCTCTATGATGTATTTAATGGTACAAATATTACTCTTAAATAGGTCATAGGAAGATTATTTATCCTGCCCATCTACCGGCACAGAGAGTCAAATGGATCAATAATCCACCCAAAGGTTCCTTCTTCTGTATTTTGTTGTCCTCTAAGTTGATGATTAGGTTTTTGGAAAATAATTAAATAAATAAACAACTTACGATAAATTAATGAGCTTGGCAATGACAAATTACCTAGTTATAAGTCAAAATAAGCTGATCTTCATTTCCATTCAATTGAAGATGGAATAAGTTGCTAGCTAGAACAGAGTTTGACAGGTAGCGTAAAAATTGCTATGGATAAAAACCGGTCTAAGATGAATACCACGCGCGCCATTATACACTTGTTTTTTGTTGGGTAACAATCAACAGCCCTAAATGCCTTACAATAAGATTATTACAACTTCTCCCAACCCAGGAAGCTACCCATCTTGCCGATCACCAAGTGTATGATGAACAAGAACCATATTTAGCTCCGCCTGGGAGAGCTTGACGCCGGTGCGTCTCCACCGTCGATCATCCCGGAATCGATGGTGGAGACGCACGGCATCTCCACCGGCTTCGCTCCTGGGCGGAGCTAAAATTTTTTGATGAACAGATAAAGATTATCTGAAAAAACCCAGGTCATATCTGTTAACCTTAAATGTTGAAAAGAACCATCTACGTTGATTTCATGCCCGTAGTTTCAATTCACCTCTTTTTTAGTACAAAAAAGCATTTGGACTGGCTTCCAGTTTCCTCCTGCCAAGCCAAAGTCCATGCAAGACAAATCACAATCTCTTGTCCAAGACCTCCCTCACAATCAAGCACTTTCGTTTATTCATTTCACACTTTAATTCACGAAAAAATTAAACAGTGGATTCACAAAAGCTCGCTAAAATAAAAGAAATCTATTTTTTGTTTTTAGTTGAATAGAAAGAATTCGTGAAAATTTTGATAGGGTCCTGCCCATTTATATACCTTTTTATATTTTACTTTTTTATATTTCTTTTATATACCATCGCTCGTCAAATCATGTTGATGACTTTACCAGGTATCCTTTAAGCTCCGTGTTACAGAAAGGCTTAGGACCACAGACTAGAAAACAGAGAAATACAAGAACAGGGCAAAACGTAATGGATACCACGCATAATCTGAGCAGACAAAAGGCCAAAAAAACGTATGAAGACAAAGCGATTTCTTAATAAATGTAAACACATGAAAAGCTAAAGTCTTTCGTGACGGTCGCATATACCATTTGCTTGTTCTGTTTGACCTTCCCCCACAAGACAACAACATCACATGGTCTCCTAATATTGTATTTGAATCTAATACATGGTTAACAGCTTGTAAGGTGCCAGATGTGTATCTCTGTTTGCATTCTCTTAAAAGAAGAGATAATGTGTCTTCACATATACATATTTTTTTTAGTGATGTTTACAAGAGCTTGATCGGCCGGCGTTGATTGAGGTTGTGGAGACGGTGGATTAGGGAAATTCAAGAGGTTAGTGTTGATGGTCACAATCAAAATATCGTATTAATCGACAAAATAATTGATTTGGCCGTTCGCCTTTCGCATCTGCATCCCGGCATGAATTGGGTCCGATTGATTGCCATCATCAACAACAGTGAGCTGGCTTTTCTGTCCCTGCTTTCTGTTCCCGCATCTTTTCGCTGTGCATTCAAATCATCTTTCATCTCCACTTTCCCAACTATATCAATTACATAGTCTAGTCTGAGTTTCTTTAACATGGAATTATTAAGAAGTGGTTTTTTAGTCGCAGTTATGTGTGATGTTGTTGGTATGGAAAGGCATTTACCATAAACTCCTCTATTAAGCATGTTAATTAAGACCCCTGAATTTAATTTCTCACTCAATACCTACTATTAAATCTTAAATTTGAATCAGTTTTTTTTTAATTAAACTTACCCATTCTACAGAAAAAATCTTTACAAAACACCTATTCTACACCTTTTTATTTTTATTTTTCTACAAAAAAAATGTTAAAAAAAAATACAACCAAACACCATGTCCATGGAGTGGGGCACCTCTCCCATGTTTTTGGCTTCCCAATCCCATTAGAACTCGCCATCTTTAATGGTCGATGGTCGTTGGGTTGTGCCACTGTCCACACCCTTTACTATCTCTCTGGTGCTCCTCTTGGTTGATTAACCTCATCTCCCCCCACATGTTTTCTTACTTGTACTTAGTATTCAACTTCAACCAATTTTTCTTTGTTTAAAAATTCACGTTTGTGGTTCTCGAAGCTGGTTCTTCTCTTCGTTTCTTCAACAAAATGTCAGCTTGTCATTAGCTGTAGCTTGTGTTACCTGACACAGCTTTTCATTCCTCCATTGACCACTCCAAACCTTCTCCCCACTTCTCCCTCCCTATCTTGCTAGCTTGCTGGCTTGGTTCCTTCCCACCTTTCTTTCGTACTCCGAGAAGCCGCCAAAGCCATTGCAGGTTAGTGGGTATTCGGTTTGTTTTGCAGATGGTTGCAGCTGGATTGGAATGTTTGTGGTAGTGGAGGCCACGAGGAAATGAGGAAGGTTGGTCTGCATTAGCTAGAGGAGTCTTGTGTCTGTTCTCTTGTTCTTTGAAATCCAAAGGTGTCCAATCTAACTCTCCAGCAGCTAAGGTTGTTTGAGATCTTTAACTAGATCTATGTGATCTATTGTGGCTTTTTTTTTTCAGTTCATGTAAGTCCCCAGTTTCTTTCTGAGCATTGCACAGAAAAAAGAAAATTTCCTTTTTCTTCATTGCTTGATGGATGGCCTTGGAGTGATGAATGCTCTCCTCCATCTTTCTTTCTTTTTGCTCTTGTGAGCTTGTCTGCTGCTGCTGATCCTGCTGATAACTTTCTCTTGGACTTGGGTTCCCAAATCAATGTTACCGTAGGCACCCGGGTGTTTGTTGCAGACCAATATCTGCCGTCCACCGTCTCGGTTCCTGACCATGTTGTGGCCAATACAAACTCTTCCCTTCGATCTACCAGCGATGGTGCCCTCTACCAGACTGCCTGGATCTTCACCAGCCCATCCTTATTCAGGTTTCCCATCCGGCGGATGGGTAGGCACTGGATCCGCCTCTACTTCTTCCCTTTCACCTTCCAAACCTATGACCTCAAGGCCTTCACGTTCTCTGTCTCCACCGGCCGACTAGCCCTGCTCACTGACTTCCAGTTGCAAAATGGTAGCTCAACTGTTTTCAAGGAGTTCCTGGTTAATGTAACATCGGATAACCTGGTACTTAGCTTCAATCCATCCGGTAGCTCTATGGCCTTCGTTAGTGCTTTGGAAGTGGTCTCTGTCGCAGACGGTGTCATCTCCGATGAGGCTGTGACAGTGAACCCTATCCGAGATTATCGTGGTCTGTTGAGCAATACCTTTGAGACCTTATTGAGAGTTAACATGGGAGGTCCATTGGTCTCCCCTTCCAACGATACGCACTCCAGAACCTGGGTTTCTGACGAAGCATTCCTTTTAACCAAGACTCTTGCAAAGGATGCTCCTCTTTATGGTGGTGAGTTGAATTTTGTGGACGGTGGTGCCACTCGAGACATTGCTCCTGATGTAGTTTACAAGACTGCAAAGGAGATGAACTCGGCTAATGTTACAAATGGCAATTTCAACGTGACTTGGGAGTTTGATGTGGATCCAAACTTCGAGTACCTGGTGCGTTTGCATTTCTGTGACATTGTTAGTGAGTCTCTGAATGAGCTATTGTTCAATGTTTATATCAACAGTTGGTATGCCATTAGGGAGTTTGATTTGTCCAAAGACACCATCAATACCTTGGCTGCACCAGTGTACAAGGACTTTGTGGTGAGCTTTTCTGATGGATCTCAAAAGATTCGAGTTAGTGTTGGTCCAGTGATGGCCGACAATGTGAATCCTAATGCAATTCTAAATGGATTGGAGATCTTGAAGATAATGGATTCTCACAGCGCCGGCTCAGGCGCAGGTGGCTCAAAGAGGAGCACTGGGGTCATCATTGGGGCGGCTGTTGGGGTGGGTGCTGCGGCTATCTTTGCTGCAATAGTATGTCTAGTGTGTAGGAAGAAGAAAATGGTGAAGCAAACATCCAAGACAAGCACTTGGATTCCATTCTCCATAACAACAGGAAGCAAATTCTCTAATGCGACATTGTCAACTGTGTCTGGACTTAGCCCTGCAGTTGGATTGAACTTCACACTGGCCACATTGATGGAAGCTACAAACAATTTTGATGAGGGTTGGGTCATTGGTGTTGGGGGGTTTGGGAAGGTCTACAAAGGAACTTTGAGAGATGGCACCAAAGTTGCAGTTAAGAGGGGGAATCCAAGCTCCCAACAAGGGACTAAGAGAATTCCGAACCGAAATTGAAATGCTATCCAATTTCAGACACCGGCATTTGGTGTGTCTCATTGGGTATTGCGACGAGAAGAACGAGATGATACTGGTGTATGAGTACATGGAAAATGGCCCTCTAAAAAACCATCTTTACGGATCTGATCTCCCCAGTTTAAGCTGGAAACAAAGACTGGAAATTTGCATTGGTTCTGCAAGGGGTCTTCACTATCTCCACACAGGATCAACAAAGGCTATCATCCACCGTGATGTCAAATCTGCAAACATCTTACTTGATGAGGATTACACGGCTAAGGTGGCCGATTTTGGGCTGTCGAAAGCAGGACCTGAATTGGATCAAACACATGTGAGCACTGCAGTGAAGGGGAGCTTTGGGTACCTTGATCCTGAGTACTTCAGGAGGCAACAACTCACGGAGAAATCTGACGTCTACTCCTTTGGTGTGGTATTGCTTGAAGTTATCTGTGCTAGACCCGTCATAGACCCTACTCAACCAAGGGAGATGGTGAGCCTTGCAGAATGGGGAATGAAATGGCAGAAGCAAGGGCAGCTGGACCATATCATTGATCCTCGTTTAGCAGGCCAGATAAAACCCGAGTCGCTTCGAAAGCTTGGTGACACAATTGAGAAGTGTTTAGCTGAATTTGGTGCAGATAGGCCATCAATGGGGGATGTGTTGTGGAACTTGGAGTATGCTTTGCAGCTTCAAGAGGCACTTTCTGGTACTGACATTGATGAAAACAGTATGAACCGAGTGCCAGAAGTATCCTCAAGGATTGAAAATATCATTCATGTGGAAGGTGAGAGAGCAGAGAGGCGTGTACCAGAGGAGGGTCTTGATGACCTCTCTGGTGTTTCCATGAGTAGAGTTTTCTCTCAGCTGGTAAAATCTGAGGGGAGGTGAGTTACTAGTATTTGGAAACCAATGATTGAACTGCTGTGGCTCATTTTGTGCTTGTTCTTAATGCAAACGTGTGAGTTGAGGAGTCCTTTCTGATATCTGCCTCAGGATTTCACCATTTACCACTTTGGCGTTTCATATATATAGAAAAAGTTTGCATTACAAATTGTTGTAAAATCTTTGATGTTTTACTAGTTATTTGTTCTAATCTGCTTGTCTGAGACAAAATTGAATTGCTTTATTTCTTCTTTGTATTTTAAACTGTCATTTGCTTCCAGTACCATTCCTCATTTACAGTCACTGACTTCTTTTGGAATCAAGTGTTTGATATATGAAGAAAAATAAGTACATAGAGCATGAACAATTAAACTGAACCAAGTTTGGCATCTTTCTTGTTGCAGGCTGGACTCCTGATTTGCAGCAAAGTTCATAAATCCATTGTTTTTTACCTTACACTTGACCTATACAAATATCTCACACATTCAAGCTTACCCATCAAATTTGAGCCCGACGGTTGTGAGATGATCATATTTTGATCATTGCTCATGTATGACAAAAAAATTTTGGTACACTTTTACATCCGTACAAAAATGCAGATGGCCTTTAAGACAAAATTAATTTTTCAAAAACGGTGCCATTGTGTATGTGCAAAAATACCATGCCCCCATTGTGCATTTTTCTTCATAGCATCACAAGGCATGTTCTCCACCTTCCTGTTCTTTCTTCAGATCAGCAGGTGGAAGAAAACAATCTATGGACAACCCCCATATATTGAAGTCTACCTCTTCAATCTCCCATGTTTCAACCATCTTCCTATTGTGGTTGGCCGAGCCCTCACCATATCTATACAATGTGACTAGTGTCCTCCCACTATGTGCAATGTTGATACCGTCAATATACCTGTAGTCCTCAATAACCGACTCCATGCTCGTCTCCCAGAAGACACTATCATCACCTTTGGACTTCATTCTCAATAGATGTGAATCCTCAAACTGAATCAATAGCCCGGTTCTTTGGCTAAAGTAACCCCACAAAGTGTGGTGAAGGATCTCAAAGGAATTGCTACTTCTTGCTTTCAATGTGGCAGGGCTTGCCTCCAGCTTGAGGATGAAACAAGCCTCATTGTTTATGAATTTCTCACCTATGCAAACAGCATCTAAAAACAAATTTGCTGTTGATCTGGGATCTAAACCCTGCCATGAAATAAAAAATCAACACCAACATTTTATTAAGATACTAAACACTTCATGTTTTTTTATCTCTTTCTATAAAAGCTTAATCGATTAGGAAAGGGTCGGAGTATAAATAATGCTTGTTTTACAATAAATGTACCTGTAAAGAGCGACGGAGTGGTCGGGGAGGGCCCTTCGAGGCGTGGGACTGCTGGGAGGCGAATTGCCGCCATGCGACCTTGCCATCGTTGCCGGCGCTCACCTTGCAGCCGGAGACAAGCAACTCCAAGTACCAAAGATCAGGATTCTTTTGCCAAAGAACAAATCCTCCCACCTCACCATTGCCTCTCAAGCTCACACTCTCATCACCCATATGGAACTCTGATGCACTCATCCTCACCTTGCCAATGGCATACATGCTACTGACAGAGTTCAATGCGGCCTGGCCCCCTGTTGCTGCAATGTACTGTTGAACTATGTATTTTGCTGTCGAGGCCTCCTGCAATATTCAAAGCATCATGCAATCAATTGCCATCGCAATGTGTGTAATAGTTGAAATGAGTACTATATGATGACAATAATGTTAACATCTTGACCCAAACTTTGTCACTTTGTTTATGATTTAAGCTTATTTATTCTAATGTAAAACTAGTAAACGACTGAAGCTAACTAAGTACGGTGCATATAAAATGCTGATGCTAAAGTTTCAATAAGATTATGATCAATAAAAAGCTCTACAAGCAGAGCAGACGCAAGTTTTCTTCTATATATAAATGCTAACCCAGACAAATGTACATGTTCTGATTGTTAATGTCAAGTCCGATTGTGGCGTACTCTAATTTTATAGATAAACTCTAAACTGAACGATGATAGTCTAATTTTAGAGATAAATGAAGAGATATGTTATGATAAATTAATATAATAATTTTATTTTATTGTATTTTGATTAGTTGAATGTCTTACTTCTCATCAATCAAAGTGCGATTGTTTATTCTTTTTTTATTAATAAAAGTTGACTTGTGAATCAGATCAAAATGGCCCTACTCATCAGTTAGTACATGTAGAAGAAGTATATATAGTCTGTTGTAATTATTTAGCAATTTGACATTAAAAATATTTAATTAAGTTTAGAAGAGTAGGTACACCATTTTATCTCAGTTACATTTGAGATGTATTTATTTTTATTTTCTTCTTCTTGTTCTTGTGTTGTAAAATAGTGCCTAATCTATTCTTGTTTTAATAAAAAAGGGGAAATTTAATATTGGCCTATAATTAAAAGTAAAAAGTTTAATCAATTAAAATATAACAAAAATTAACAAATAATAAATCAAGTTATTATATATTATATTCTCATTCAATTAGGATAGATCTTTTGAGTTAATAAGAATCTACCGTTAAGATATCAGGTTATTAAATTCCATCTGATTATTTAACGATAGTTTATTTATAAAATTAAAATTTTAATGGTGTATGCAGCCACGTCTTGCCTAGTTTATGTTAGTGTTGAGGGAGTATAGGAGATCTGGAAGAGGGAGGGCTTACAATGGAGATGTCCTTGATGGGACGAGGGACGGACTGGTCGGTCTGGATGGGGAGGGGGACGAGGGGAGAGCCCACGACGTTGAGGAGGAGTTGGAGCTCCGCATTGCGGCCGGAGTTCCACGGGGCGGCGCCCCTCATGTCCCCGCCCTGGCACTTCATCAGCATCCTCATGTTCTGCCACCGCAATGCAGGGTTGTTCCCCATGCTCGCCAACATCTCCTCCGGTATGGGCACCTCCAACACCGCCTCCAAGCCGTCCTCCCGGTCGAAGTTGGGGCACAGCCTCCTCATCTGCACCATGCTATCGCACCCTGATCATCAACCTCTTCTTCTTTAGTACGTACTTGCGCGGTGAGAAAGGAGAGGAGGCCGACTAAGGCATGGAGTGCATGCATGCATTTGAGGAGGAGAGCTAGCTATGATCAATCAATTGGACTCTGTGCGTATAGTTTTTCGTGTTGGTTGGTTAATGGCCAACGTCCAAAACATGCAAGGGGGGGGAAGGATGGGTTGTCCTTGATTGTTGGACAGGCAGGTTTGCCGGAAATATAGAGCAAGAATCACCGGTCCTTTCACCTATTTCTCCAGAAGTTGGTAGTGTACGTAAGAAATATAGAGCAAGAATCACCGGTCCTTTCACCTATTTCTCCAGAAGTTGGTAGTGTACGTAAGAAAAGGGGGGTGCTAACCAAAATTTGGTTTAGTTCTAAGTGTTCCACCCCATTGACCTGGCTTGGTGGTTAATTGGGCTTGGGCTAGGTCAAAGATATTGACCACAAACTTTGCCAGCCGAAAATTTCCTGGTATTGACTATTTTAACTTGCCAAGTTGTTAACTCCCCCATCACGGTCACAAACTCCGTGAATGAGGGTTGGGTCACATGTTACCAATGATATTCGATTATAAAAATTTTGTTATTTATAAGTGGATAAATAGTTATTTAGAATTTATGCCCTAATATCCATAGAGTAACCGATAAAAGAATAAAAAGAAGTAAAAGGTAGCAAGTTGTTGTTATGATTAGAATGATTTACATTTTGGAATGTAAATCAGCTGTAAGATTATTATGTAATTCTTTGAGGTGTGGTTGTAAGATTCAATTAATTTGTTCTGGGTGAATAAAAATTAGATTGAAAAAAGTACAGTAAGTAATCACATTGATGATTAAATAGCTTTAAAAAAATATTATTAGGATAAAAGATACAAAATTTAATCAAAATATTCTTATATACAAACTGCATTACAGATAAGTAAATTAGAAGTGAATTCTTTATATTATAAATAAATAGAAATCGAGCTAACCATCTCTTGCAGCCTAAGAATTATTATTTCTACTACAACCAACTGAGATCTAATTCTGTATAACTTCTGATAACTAGTAGATAATTGCTAGGATTATCAATTTCACCCCTAAAAAAATCATTATGACAATTTCACCCCTAGGATTATCAATTTCATTCTTTCCTTTGATAAAAAAAACATATTAGTAACTATAAGAATAATTGAAGACAATTTGGTGATGGTGGTATCTATAATTCTAATAAATTGATGTCACTTTTGTTGAAAAAACCTTATTAATAACAGCAGTCAATTTTTATTAATAGAAAATCTGCCAAAAATTAAGCAATGATTAGACACTTGATAATTAAAATATAACAAACATAAAAATAATGAATTCTAATTTGGATCATTATAATCCATCTTCTCGGAAAACTACCTTCAAAATCAAAATTTAAATATTTTTCATATAATTTTGTATGTCGCGACATCTCCATAGTAGTTAGTACCATGGTTGCAAAAATCAGAATCGGAATCGGAATCGGTTTTCGAAGGGAGTTAGAATCAAAATCGGAATTGGTATAAATCAGATATGAATCAGTTCAGTTAAATCGACCTGAATCGATCTTATACAAAAAATTTTAACTAAGTCAAAATTGGTGGGTTATTAGTATAGAATATGTCATTCTGATGTAATTTTCATGTTATAATATGTATTATATTTTATGATATTTTTCATATTTTTTTAGATTTTTTTAAAATTATTTGGAATTAGTTATTATTTTTCACTCGAGTCGGAGTTGAGTCAACTTTTAATTATAAGAATGTCACTTATATTTCATCCCTCATTCTCCCCCCGCCGCTGCCCATGTACCCTCCCCCGATCGCCGCCGCCACTCGGTCGCTGCCCAGTAGCCACCCTTGCTGCCCTGTCGCCCGGTTGCCCCTGTCCCGCCTCGTCGTCGCCCTGTTGCCCCATCACCCCCCCCCCTCCTCGCCTCCCACCCTGCCCCGCCGCCCCGAAGCCGCCCTCGCAACCCTGTCACCCCATCGTCCCCCCTTGCCCCCCCGCCCCGCTCGGGTGCCCCATTGCCGCCCTCGCACAGTCCCATGTCGCCCCGTCGCATCCCTTACCACTTGCCCTCGCCGCCCCGTCCCCTGCCGCAGTTGCCCAACAACCTCACCCCACCCCGGTCGCCCGTGGCTGGCTAAAATCGGCCGTAAAATCGGGTAAAATTGGCCGATTTGCAAACCGATTCGAGCCTAGCCAATTCCCATTGGTTTTTTAAATCGGATCGCCGCCGATTTATGCATCACTAGTTAGTACTACTTTGCACCCCTTTCAGCTCATGTCTTTACCATCTCACAATTTCCTAAAGCATAACTTTTTACCCAGCAGGTGCCACTTTTAATGAGAGATTAACAAATGGCACAATGTAATTGGTTATAATAATAACAAAAACTTGAAAAAATAATTTAGATCTTATTAAGATATAGAATCTTTTCCAAATCCTATTAATTAATATTGTTATTTTCGGAATTATTTAACTAAAAAATTACAAACATGATAAAAATGAAAAAAATATATTCATTTATTTTTTTACAAAATCATATTAATATTACTATTTTCCGAATTTTCAATTAATTACATTTGAAATGTGATAAAGATAAAAAAGATTTGATAAACACAATTTCCTATTAATTTATATTGTTCTTTTCGGATTTATTTAAGCAAATAAATTACAAACATGATAAAGATGAAAAAATTAATCCTTTAGTTTATTTTAAAATCTTATTAATAATATTATTTTTTGAAATTTTAATTAATTAAATTTGAAATTTTTTAAAGATGAAAAAAGGGTTGATAAACACAAAATCTTACTAATTAATGCCTTTATTTACAGAATTATTTAACTTAATAAATTACAAACATGATAAAGATGGAAAAATTAGTCGTCCCGATTTTCAAATAATCTTATTGACATTATTATTTTTGGATATTTTAATTAAATAAATTAAAAATATGATAAGGATGAAAAAAAGTTGATATTAATCCTATTAATTAAGATTGTTATTTTCCAATTTATTTAATTAAATAAACTATGTACAAACACGATAATGATGGAAAATTAATCTATAAGAGTTTTACAAAATTTTATTGTTATTATTATTATTTTCGAAAATTTTAATTAATTAAATTAGAAATATTTTTTTGACAAAAGATGGAAAATCTTATCTTTACAAATTTATTTTGCTAAACACAAAATTTTATTAATTTATATTGTTATTTTCGGAATTATTTAACTTAAAAAATTGCAAACATGATAAAGATGGAGCAAATAATCCTTTCGATTATTTTAAAATCTTATTAATATTATTATTGTAACACCTGAATTCGATTCACTTAAGAATAGAATTAGAAATATTACAATCGAGTCGAGTTATGTTTAAAATTGTTCGTGGATAAGACTTGATCGATACAATAGATCGAAATAACCTTCTTGGTATCAAAAGAATGGAAGACAGTATCAAATACAAGTCAAAATACATCAAACATTAATAAAAGTAAGAAAGTAAATAATTACGCTGATTTTAAGTGTGTGTAACATTTATCTAGCCTCCCACCAAAGTCAACTCAAGATTGCAAGACCTACATATATTATATAAAAACATAAAAAATGTCAATAACAAATGTTACTGATTAAAAAAATAACTAATACAAACTAATAAATGAGTATTCCATTATCCACGAAAACTCATGAAACTTCAAAATTACCTCACACTTGGCGGTAAACAAACATACTTAAGCAAGTACTGGCTCGCATGCACTGCTCATAATCATATTCATTTATACAACGCTTACATCCTCATATCTTCCATATCACCTACCACGGTACTCGAGTGGAAAAAGGAACTAGTTAAGTTAGTGCCACAAATTTTGAAAATATGTTGCATTATGTAGTATCCTCGTACACCGCACTACCTGAGGGTTTGAAGGAGTACTAGTCCAATTTATACATATATCCATACTACTCACTCTCTTATTCATGAAATCCGTAAAAATGCGCGTACTTATACAATAAGCTTAGGAAATAGGCTTGTATAATATATTTTTGGAGCTTTAGTTCGAAAACCAACAAGGGGTCTCATCCTTGTAGTTTTATTGACCCCTTGTAGTTTTATTACACATATGAATAAAATACGACTAAATGGCCTGATATTAGAGGGATCCAATAAAATGCCACCGATGTTGTCCTACGTTTAAAACACGGTTAAACTCGACATGTAGGGAGTCAAACAGAGATCAAGCAAAGGAGAAGCAAAGGAGAATCCTATGAACCTAGATGAGTAGAGCTCCGTATTCTAATCGGTGAGCTCACTCGTGATACCTATCATGGAGATGGAACTAAATAAGAATTGGGTCACATCGACACGCAAAACGAGGCAAAGCCTCCACACAAGCTCAACATTTAACATCACTTAATTATCTTAATGAGGTCCTAAGTGAAGTGTTAAACCTTATTAGGTAACTTAATTAAGGTTTTGGATTCATGTTCACTTAATTGGTTTTAATCAATTCTAAGGTTTTTAATCAAATGGGCTTACCAGATTATTTTTCCGATGGGCCTAACAATGTTCAAATAGGGTGAAATTTGGATGGATTGTCCCTTACACTCTAAGGTTCATAGGTAAATTCCACCATGGCTGGCCCATGGGCTATCAAGGGGAACAAGGCTCATTATGCTCGGCCTTAAGGTGCTTCAACAGTGTTCTTGTGTTGCGCACAATTTTGTAACTATTGGTTTATGGGCTAGAGGATTCCAAATGGGCTTGGGTTAGTGGACCTACTTAGCTAACACATGTAGCTTGGGCCCACTAAGAGTTAGGCCAAAGTTACTTGGTAAATGGGCCTAAGTGGATTTTACAAGTTGGGTCACTAGATTGGCGGTTTCTAGAGCTATCCGGACTCTAACAAATTTAAAATTTACAATAAAATTGGGAACCTACCCAAAATTGGTCACTGTGCTACTGAGACATAGGGTAAGGTGTGCACCAAGTTTTACTAAAATTTAAAACCATTAACCTATTTTAAGGTAATTTACAACTGGAGTGAAAAACTAGGGTTTTCACTCGGCATCTTTACACCGTCCGTGTAAACACCTCTAAAATATACCTAGATAATTTTTACCCATTCCAAAAATTTAAATATATCAAGTAGACAATTATTTTAGTATCATATAATTTTACAAGATTTTATTAGTTTAAAATTTGTGGCTTAAAATATAAAACAATCACAAATCATGCTCATAGTCATAAATACATAGGAAATACAAGGCATACTTATAGGTTATGTTAATGATTATTTAATGGTTATATTAGGATTAAAATTTTACCAATAACTCATAAAATTACCATGAAAAATATGGCATGCTTTTAATCAACAGATCCTATAAGGTCAGAGAGTAAAAATTGGAGAAAGGAGCGCTTATATCACCATAACGGTCCAAGTTGCCACCTTTTATCACAGCCCTCATACATGCAAATTCTAGGGCATGACACATCAAACACCCAATATAAAAGTTATAGATCTACATGTTGTAAGTGAAACAAAATAAGGATAGTGTAAATGGAACATCAGAATGGCAAGATATGATTTTTATGCTGAAATGGTGCATATTAGTGACCTACATTATAAAAATCATATCTATTTATTCACTTGGATAAATATGATAAATGGATGCTCAAAATTTTCCTAACATTCAGATATATACGGTAAAAATGTTCTAAAAATAAATTCTTGGAATCATACAAGCAATACACATCAAACAATTAGAAACAGTGGCAGCCCAAACCTGATGCTAACGAGTAAAACTAAAGGGAGGTTTTTGAGGCATCTAACCTCAAAGCCTACCACCCAAGGATGTTAGGAACGTGGAGGGAGTTGCTTGGAGCTCCAAGGAGGAAGAAAAAGCTCAAGGAGAGTAGAAGAAAGTAGTTGGAGGTGGGGAGGGAATGAGAAATAGTGAAAATGTGAGGGAATGGGTAGATTTTATAGAAGAAGGGTGGTTGGTTTGGTGATATCATAGGTATGAGTAGGCTTGGTGATGTCATATCTCCTACCTTTCCGAACCAAACCTAGGAATATCTCATTATTATATGAATTGCAACCCTATCTCTACCTTTCTATTTATTTTTATCCTTATCTTATCCTCTATTTAATTTACCTAATAGTCTAATCTATTAGATTAACACTTGAATCTTATAGAATTTCTATAATCTGTTACAACTAAGAGGTATGGGTGTCATACCTATAGTGGTATGAGTGTCATACCTATAAGGGTATGGGTGTCATGCCTATATGTGGTATGGGTGTCATGCTTATAGGTACCTATAGGGGTATGGGTGTCATACCTATATATATATATATATGGGTTGGGTTAGCTAAAGAAGTATGAGTTGGGTTAGCTAAAAGAGGTATGGGTTGGGTTATTTCCAAACCTAAAAACTTAAGGTTTTTACCATAAAGCGATTAAGTCCACCTCGTGAACCGCACTGCAAGTCCCAAAAGGGGTTAGGACGGTCCGAAAGGTTATCAAACACATGACAAGCACACAAAAGACGCGCGAGGGATACGATCCTAACATCTAACTATACACGATTAAATTGGACCAAAATTAAAAAGCCGGGCATACCGCATCTAAATAGGCGTGCTGAACGCCGAAGGAGGCTAAAGCTAGGCAATTTACAACATATCATATATGAACCACTGTAAGAAGGGCTGAACCCTACTAACCCGATTCAGGTAACAATTGAACTGACAGTAAAAGCCCTCAAGCGGACAGCCCGGGTTTTACAATTATTTTTCGGAATTTTTAATTAAATAAACTAGATATTTGATAAAGATGAAAAAAGGGTTGTAACACACAAAATCTGATTAATTAGTTTTTTTTAATTTTCGGAATTATTTAACTTAGTAAATTACAAACATGAAAGAGATGAAATAATTAATTAATCTTGTAGATTTTTACAAAATCTTATTAATATTATTATTTTCTGATAATTAATTAATTTAAATTAAAAATGTTAAAATAATAAATTCAGGAAATTTATATATGAAAAGAAATCTAATTAATATTATTAATTTTGGAATTTTAATTATTTAAATTACAAATAAGATAAAGATGGAAAAGAAAGTTGATAAACACATATTTAATATTATTATTTTCGAAAATTTTAATTAATAAAATTTGAAATATAATTAAGATGGAAAATCTTATCAATCTTTTTCAAATCCCATTAATTTATATTGTTATTTTCTTATTAATTTAATAAATTATAAACATGATAAAGATGAAAAAATAATCTTTTGGGTTTTTAGACAATCTTATTAATATTATTAATTTCAGCATTTTTTATTAATTAAATTAAAATTTGAGTAAAGATGAAAAAAAGTGATAAACACATATTCAATATTTTTATTTTTTGTGATTTTAAAATAATTAAATTATAAATATAATTAATCTAATTAATGTTTTTGAAAACCTTTTTATTTATGTCATTATTTAATTTTATTTTACCTATTAAATTATATTATTTTAAAAAATAATAATAACGGTAGCATCTCGTTTTGGTTCATCCGTAAACCGACCCGAAAATATTACCAGCGACCGAACTGTTCGATAATCTACTGAATTTGGTTAAGTCGACCTGCATCTGCCCTCAACATCTTAAGATAGAAGTGCAAACATAAAATGCATGAATGAGAACAATTGGGTTCTAACGTGATCCTACATGCTACTATGACGTGCAAGCAAAAACAAGACAATGCAACAAGCAAGAAATTCAAATAAAAATTCATTAATTTCTAGGAAAAATGGGATAAAGCCTCCCCTAAAAGTTGAATAAGGGTCACCCTGTCAACAGTAAATATCATATATTTGTATCAATAGGCATCAAAACATAATCCAAACATTTCATTTTCCATCATATTCTAGTTGTCCTTGCATCGTACTTTACCCTGCACATTTTTCATTTTCCATTTTCATTCACATGCAAAATGCTCATAATAAATTCACAGTTATAATATATCAAATTCATCAATACAGTTCAATACACATCATCATCACTACATACACTCGGCAAGTACATGTGTGCGTAATTTCTGTGCTGCTCCTCTGCAGTCCCGACAGCTCTCATTCCTTGAGGTGCTTACCTACATATATTATAGGAAATTATCAGTAACAAGTGTTACTAGTTCGAAAAATAACTAATACTAATCTGGCATAGGAGATCTAACTCTCTTGTTGAATAAAAATCTATATCTTCCTCATAGAACACTCATCAGGGCATATATGAGAGCCATCGACCTAGATCGACAGCGCCCCCTTTCTTTCTCATTCTCATATTTTGGGCCATTTCTCTATCGCTTTTCGCATCAATTTCATTACGTTCCACCCTCTACATACTCCATATTACTCCTGGCCTTGGGTACAGGAGCCGAGTACTCTCAGGCGTGCACCTTCAGTACCTTTTTTCACCACAAGTCAAGACATAAGCTACACAGCAGTACCCGTAAACTTCCATGCTTCTCCAGGTTTGAGGAACTCAAAGGTGGAGTTGTCAGTATCCTGCAGGAATGGAGTGGACGCTCACCAATTCCAAACCTACTATTGACTAGCACATGCCCGCTAGCTTAGTACGGTTGTTAAATTTCCCTCATTCCATCTCTCACTGAAAACTCAAAAACTATATATACATATATATAGGTCTGGGTTGAGATTTATACGATAGGCTCAACGACAACTTGTGGTGGATCCTAATTTTGAAAACTGACTTGAGGGATCTCAACCTCGAAGGTTATTAATCTAGAAAACTATTGGCTAAATGATCCAAGTTAAGTGGAATCCGACAAAATGCCACTTAACTTGTCTTGCATATGATAAATCAAATACACAATAAAATAGTGTAAAATAGAGAACTAGTTCTAAACAGACCTGGTAGAAGCTCCAATTAGGTCCTCACACCTAGGCAGCGAGCTCCTACTCCGTACATACACGACAAACTAAAAGCTGATTCCCACTCATGATACATTAAACTCATCGCGATCAACACACTCACAATAGAAATGACATCCATCAACAGTCAACAATTATCAATGTAAAAATAACTCTACCTCAACCTATTCATACCATTTTTATTATATTTTTTTAAGTTACGCTATAGTCAATTAGCATGCTCAAATTTAATTTACTTAATTAAATTACTAATATCCATTAACTATCAAACAAGTCATGCAAACCATCACTTCATTCACAATCAAGCATTCATCATATCAAAAAATCGATCCTAGTATGTTGTGCTAATAATAATCAATTTTAAATAATTAAATCAGAGATAATGATACCTCGTATTGTAGGCAATCAGCGACGGCTAAGGGTTTGTCACGCGTCTTAGAGCTCAGTGGCTTCCAAAGTTTGATCAAGTTCGATTGGGAGAACTCGGTAGAAGATCCAGCGAATTCTAGCAAATCTAGTTTTTCGGCAAGTTTTGACAGTTTTTCAGCAGATCCCGGCGGTTTTTCGGCAACCGGCGAGGTGGCAGTGGTACGAGGTACTGTCGGCACCGACTCAACGAGCTCAATCCAATGGTGGTGACAGTGAGGATGGTAGTGGGGGTGATGATCGTCAGCAGTGGCGTCGAGTTTAGCCGGGGCGGTTGGTCTCTCCGATCGGACCAACGACCGGCCTCGGCGGCGGTGCTAGGTAGGGGGAAATGTCGGAGAGTTGGTCTTCGGGGTCACGGCGGCGGTGGCGCGGCCTGGAAGATGGTGAATCGACTTGGGGAGTGTCGCGGCTCGTGAGGCAATTTCGGAGTCGTGGAGGCAAGACGGTGGCCGGGGTTGGTTGGGGCGGCATGAAGACGGCACTGCAAGGCTGGGCGGCATCGATCGACGGCAGTGCAGCCTTGGCGATGGCGATGGCGAGCGACAACCACAGGGGTGGCGATAGGGTTTTGGAGGTGAGGAAACGTTGGGAGGGAGAAGAAACACCTCGGTGGCAAACTCATAAATAAGTATTTACTCGATTCCTAATCGAGTCAAAATAATAACTAGTTCGTAATAAATCTTAAAAAAATCAAAAAAAATATGGCCCAGTAAATATATCACACAACATAACAATATAATGACATACTCTATAACTAATAACCCCCAGTAAATATATCACACAACATAACAATGCAATGACATACTCTATAACTAATAACCTGCCTAAACTTCCCCATAACACGTCCTAATGTGTTATTCAGCCTAAAACTATTTCTACAATCAAACATATAAAAAGAAAAATACTACATACTTTCATATATTCTGATAATTCATTTCTTACCATCTTTTTGACGTTATCATCATATATTCAGGTACACTTGGCCCTCATCGTTTATAACTCACGGTTGACTTCGATTCAACACGCAGTTTATGAAATTGACTTGACTTGACTCGACTCAAACTGACAGTTAAACTGACTGGTTCACTGTTTTAAAACTCTGGCTCGAGTCATGGGTTTTATAATGACCTCAAGCATAAAATCGAGTATAGCACACTACACAATATGTGAGAATATCTTATTAATAAATAAATTTTAAAACAATTACATATTAATAGATAATATCTATGTCTAGAATAAGGAGATGATAGAATATAAAATGAAATTTAATTAAGTTAAAAGTATAATATTAATATGATATATATTACTTCAAAATTTAAGATTGATAGCGATCAGTATATAATCGAGAAAAATGATAATGATAATAATAATAATTTAATTTTAATAAATCAAAATAATAATATTTATTTAAACTTATAATTTATATATAGAAAAATAGATAAAAATCTGTGCATCGCGTGGGTATACACCTTTATATTTCAATATGTATATCCATTTGAAGTTGGTTATATCAATTAATTTTTTATAGTATTACATGGTGTGGTGTAACTATATTTCTGGAGTTGCTTCTAATATTAACTTATTTATGTTTTTTTTTCATTCAATGAAAACATGGGAAATGCATTAGTAGAAATAATGTGAAATTTAAGAATATTATAAGAACCAATTGTCCATGTTGTAAAAACTAATATATTTAAAAATAAATCATAATCTAGGTCATAAACTGGTTGGCTAATAATAGCACTGTGGAATTTCTAATTTGAATAGTAGTCATTATAATTTAATATACGATAAATTTTAAATCAAATGGGTGTTGATAAATAAAAGAATTAATGTGGGTAAAGTATAATTATACTTAATTATAATTAAAAAATGTATAGAATCAAGTTCATTCTCAAGTAAGATTATATTTTATACTGATTTAGACTTTTTACTTAAATATATTATATAGAAATCATAATGAATTCATAAGAGTCGTATACAAATTTCAAAATGTATGTAAAATTTCTAACTAAAAATATTTGAATGGGAACTTGCCTAGGACTACAATTAATTAGAATAAAATATTTTAAAAAATATTTAAAAATGGCATTCTATTAATAAATTATGATATAGTATTTAATAGGTTTACAACTGAACCTCAATTTGATTAATATGTATACATTTTCCAAAGCTCAAAACAAAATTATAAGAAACTGAAATTGAATTGAATTTTAAAAATATAAATAAAACTCAAACAAAAATAATAATTTGAGTATTGCTAATATGAATTTGAGTTAGACACATGAATATTTATAATTAGAATATAATAATTTTAAAAAATACAATAAAATGAAAATGCAATACGTGCAATGTAAGAATATTTTAATAGAAAGTTAAGTTGTCGGAAAAAAATTGAGAAAATAACAATTATTTAAAAATATAATTAACATATAAAAGAAAATTATAATATAATTCTCATCATGGCGCGGGTGTACACCTTGCACTGGAAAATACCCAACATTGCCCTAATAATCATGAGGCGACAAATATTATGGTGCAGAGTTGGGCATGGACTTTATTCGTAGTCTCCAGCAGCGCAGTTAATCCTTTCCATACATGGCCTTTTGAGTTAGCGTTAAAGGCAAGGTCTAAAAGTTGGAAAGCTTTTTTGTGTGTGAGGACAAGACTGCTAGCTGTATAATTCCTGTAGAAAATGAGTGCCTCAATCTAAAATAGAGATAGAACTTTGAGTCTCCTGAGAATTTAGGCAGGACGATAATCATGGCTCCAAGTTGTGGGGTTTGGATGGGGATTAATTTGTCATGAGGTCATTTGCATCTTTATGGGTGTTAGTGACAATCTTCTACAAGAATCTTGTTGGACTTACCTTCTCATAAGGCGCGGGTTGAAGCAAGAATGATTGTTATTCACGGCTGCTGTTTCATGGAATACTATTATTATGGATGTTGGTGTTGGCGTGCTAAAAAAACCATTAGGAGCGCTGGGCGGGCCTCCACTGTCTCTGGTTTCATTCATTGCCATTAGAAAGCTGGTTCGGAATACACTAATTAACTGCGTACGTTATTCCTATTGAGTAACGTAGGCAGTTTACAGAACAGCTGGTTGCACACTGATTCAGTATTTGATATACTAATTCTCTAATTATAACAGAGTGCCACTAGATACCGCAAGAATATTCAATACAAGAACAGATTTCTTAGATTTCTTCATGCTTTTGATACACTGATGTGTGTGTATATATATGTATACATATATCAAGTACTTTTAAAATAATCCTGAAATTAGCTACTCATGACGAGGGTAGCAGTCCTTGAACTATTCTTCCTATACTTTGTAAATATATTGCGAAGCTAACGTGAGAAAATGACAACGAGGATTCGTTGTTTTTCACCACTGCAATAGCATCTTCCTTAGAACCGTAACTCTTCAAATTCGCAGAAATCATACATTTCTTATTCCAAGTTTGGTTAAGCTTAAAGAACAGTACTCTTATGAAACACCCTGCATGTACATAATTCATTTCGTTTCTAATATCAATAACTGCCCAAGTTTCAGAGACCATAATACATGACCAGTCATACAGTTCAGTTCTTCAGCACGATCTTTCGCTACTTAAATAGAAGCACTCGACTTTTTCTTTAGCAATAATAAGAAATGTAAAAACATGATATGGAACCAAATGAGAGTAGTATTAAGGAGAGGAGAATAGAAGTATTACAGATAATTTTTCTGCTCAACCACATCCACACTGGCCGTGCAGGAAAGAAGCCTGCTAAAAACCTTGAGAAGAGCACAGCAAGATAACTCCTTCACCTTCCTTATCACAGAACACTTCTTGCTCTCATTGCAGTCCTTCCCTTTCTTCTTACTGGCCACCTTCTCCTTAACCTTCCCAAAACACTTCCTAGTCTTCTCTGGCATTGTCTCCTTCCTTGAAAATGTATAACTCCTCAAGTACATTTGCCGGCATGAGTAGCTATCCACCACTCTAGGTCCCCTTGATCCCCTGCCACCACTGGCCACAGACCGGACGAACTCGGCATCGGATTCCGGCCACCGGTGAAAGCTCACGTAGGTGATTTCTCTGGGACTCTTGTGTCCTCAATGCACTTTGCAATGCAGCTAGAACTCATTTTCCCGACGTTGGTCTGGTCTGATTTTGGATGAAGAAGGGGAGAAAGTATTTGTATAGAATTGGAGGTAGGCTTAGATTGCAAGAAAAGGTTTAGTTAGTGTCTTTTTCAATTGTGGGCAATGATAATTTGGTATGTGACTGAATGATTTAGCATCATTTGCAATGACTGTGTTCTACACTTGCTTGTGGGTTGGTTTGGGCCACACTTAATATATACTAATTAAACAGCCATTTTACATGATCTTATTGGATGAGCTCCATCATCAGTGACGATCATGTCCATGAATGTAATGTAGGAGTAGATAAAAGAGAGGCTCTCTTCCAGGAGTTAGAGTTGAAAATTATGATATGAAGTGTGGGAAAGAGCAAACTAGAAATTTGGGCATATTAGCTATACTCTACAGTGCAATTAATGTTAATTGTTCATGATCTTATATAAATAAATAGGTTAACATGAGAGAGAAGTACCTTCATTGAAATGACCGGAGTAGCAACTCGTATAAACGTTCAGGAGATTCTAATATGAGATTATAAAACGAATTGGTAGGTGCAAAAGTTTTCTAGAATATGATCTTATGTATTTAGCTAACTATTCATACTTGTTTAACCACTTTCATAAGTAAAAATAAAAAAATATCAAGACTAACATCTTCCAACCTACCGTGACCATGGTTGACTCCCAGGGGTCCCATGGTTTTAAAGAATGAAATGATCACGACACATTTGTGTTACTCGATGTAGCTTTGTCTGCATTTTTTTATAAAACGAAGCTGACAATAATGAAAAAAGCTGTTCTTTTTAAGAAGGAAAATTTGGACGACCTTATTGGTGGTTATGGTGCCATTGAATTATGACATCAATGGCTCATAAGGTGGAAGAAAACATTTTGTTTTATAAATGTGACATTATCACATCTAGAGAAATCACTCTTTTTTAATAATTTATAACCCTATTAAGTAAGAAAAATGCTATACTTACTTTCTTCATCCACCTTTTCCACTTGTGTCCTTGTATAACTGCCTAAGCCAAATTTTATAAATCATAACTAATACCTACCTTTATAATTTCATAACGCGGGTAGAAAACGTGAGTGATGAATGCAAGTATAACATGAATCTTTAAGTAATTCGTGATTTTGGATAATATTAATTGCAAAATTTCGAGAAATCCGCGAGGGCTACCGGTCTGCCCAGGAGATATCGGTACCATCATCTTGGGACTCTTGTGGATCTCTTGAAGTAGAAGCTATTGTCATGAAGATGTAAAAATAATAAGCAGAAAAAGAAGACGATGAGATCCAGAAAACAACCTTCATGATATAGCCTTTCATTACTTCAAGTCATAATGCAAAACGAAACCCTTCGAAGTCAGGGAGCTCGTTGTGACATTTGTCCACACTTTGGAAAGAAACCATGCATATGTTTTGCGTAAAAAACCATACATATACATTACATACATCTATGCTGCAAATGTAGCTTGAAACGGGCATCAATGGAAAAGCCCTTTTTCACCTCTTTTTCTACAACAAAAAACTCTTAATGGAAAATAATAACAAAAAGAAAAGAAACAAAACATTTAAAAAGCTTGCCGCCTAAAAACCTATTCGCATTGGGCTTTCAGTCTTTGGCATGGCCCAAAGCCCCTTCCTAGTCCGTCAGCATTGCCAACTCAAAAGGCCCAGAACCCAAAAACCCCAAAAACGAAGTATCAGTTGCAACACAAACTTACATTGACAACATGACTGATCCGCATTGTTCTTTTCCGTTCCATGGTAATTGCATCCATACTTTGGATGCTGATCGAAAGTTCCTGTACATGAACGAGGCCATGAAGTAAATGTTACAGGTAAAGCTTGGCCATTTTTGGCGTTTTAGGTTTTGTTTTAACATCTAATTCACGTTAGTGGTTTTCAATCAACAAATTTCATGATGTCCATTTGATTGACTCCAATGTTATCAATACGTATAGAAATTCAAGTTATGCTCCCTTCTTTCGACTGCATTATAATTATGTTTAGAAGGCTCGTGTGAATTACACCTTTCATTGTTTGCATGATTTTTCGTTGAATGTAATGTCGCTTTCTGGAAAATCTGCTTACATAAGTCTCATTACTAGAACTAGAGAAAGACACCAATATCGACTAAGACATTCTTTTTTAAAAAAAAAGCCTTACATCAAATATCATTAGAAAAAAATATAATACAATCTGCTTTCTAAAATGCTGAGAACCAAAAAAAAAATCAATGAACATCCTCAGTAAATAAGCTTTTATTGTTTGAAATGGATTGCAATCAAAACTCGCAAATAAACAGAAGTAACATAAGTAAACAAAATTGATTTTATCTTTGAATGAAGTTTCAGGTTACCTGACTGACAATTTTATAAGAGTAAATCAATTTACAGATGAAATAAAACAGAAGATGAAGTATATTTTAAGCCGGCCTCTACCAATTTTGAAAAATAAAATTAAATCATTGCCAATTTTTTAGCATCTTAAAAATTTACCTTCTGTAATTTTTCCTCTCAACAGCTCTCATAGGTTTTCGCAAACTGCATCAGTAAACTCTGTTGTGGATGCAGAACCTCCAAGGTCAACTGTTCTATGTTTCCTCTTCACCAATGGCTTTAAGAATGGCACGATGGTTCGATCAGCTCTGCTTTGTTATGAAGCTTCACATGCACGCAACATCTCCACACCACTCAACAGAAGAGCAGAAGAATTTGCCAAATTCTAAATAATGTATCGCAAATTGTTAGACTTGGAAGTCATTTTCAAGATAAACAATGCAATAGGGCTGTGTATGTACAAGGGCTGGGCTTTCCTGCACTCACCTTTCCAGCAATATCTGGGGTCGAACCATAAACAGCCTCGGCAAGTGCCATACCTCCCTCACCAATGTTCATGCTGAATATGAGGAAAATGTGTTACAAGGAAATTATACAAAAATAGAATTAACAAATATCTATAATAAGTTGATGCAAAGACCTAGGAGTTAATCCCAGGCCTCCAATTAGGCCAGCACATAGCTCACTGGTAATATCACCATAGACATTAGGCATAACTAGTACATCAAAAAGAGTGGGGAAAAATTTCAGTACATTGGGTCAGTACACTAGGTTAATGAAGACAATTAGTGACAAAAATAATGCAGCTTCTTCCATTCATTTAATTATCCAATCAACATTCATGTAACAAACATGCCAATTTGTAAATTTCGTTTAACCCGTAAACAATTAAAATGCAATGTAGAACTCAAATCTCTAGCAGAGGAAGCAACAACAGTGTATCTGCCTAACTGCATTGACTCAAGTGTCTGCATCTGTTGCAAGCAACAATTATTAACTCGGCAAGGTATGTCAGCTAAGTCATTGTCTGTTAAATACAAGACATTCCATTTGAACATAGACTCCATCAAGTCCAATACTGAACATCTCAGGCTCACAGTTCAGTGAAAACGTAAAAACTACCTTGCATAACAATATAACTTGCTCAAATAAAAGCCATTACAACTATTGCTTAGATCATTTCCTCTACTTCTATGATATAGCTTATTGACATTATTTTTACATGATAAAGTTCGCCGACAGTCAAATACATTACAAGCTAAATAATGTGAAGTAAAGCCTTTCAAGGGGAATATAATTATGTTGGAAGACCGACCCAATTTCTTACTTTCATCCTTGTAAATGTAAGTAGGCAGCCAATTAAAAATAAAGGTACGAAGGCCATTTAAAAGAAACTGAAAGAACATAACCATCAAGCAGCAATTGTCAATGATTACATCCGCATAAGTGATTTCAGGATGCTTCTGTGCAGCTTCATGACAACACTGCATGCAAGAAGGTGAAAAGGGCAACTAGTTAGCATGACAAATACAATTGCATCAGTTACTTATGGAAAACCTGACATGTACAGACCAAACCTTGAGAAATGACCATCAGAAAGCTTCATAATATTAGCCTTATGGACGGTAGATACTCTTTCACGGCCATGCATCTTAGCATAACGGAAAGCATATTCTGCAACCCTCAGGCCAGCTTGGGGAGTAATGATTTTTAAACTCTCAACCACACCTGTTACAACCTGGCATTACATGAATAGGGAACACGAATACAAAAGTTAGGAATAGTGTATTTTTCAGTGGTGGAAACTGCTACTGTACCTGATGCTCCAGACCACTATATTTTCATGAATTGTCGCCAAATTAACATCATCATATCGAGTCTTGTACCCAGGAAGACTGTAACAAGGTCTAACATTGGCATATAGACCACGCTCCTTCCTCAAGGTAAGATTCAATGACCTATGACCTTTCTCAATAGGTGTGGCCATAGGGCCCTTCAGCCCAACTCCATTTCTTCTCACAGATTCTAGGCTTTCCCATGTTAAAAAGCTCTGTGTCCTAGAATCCACTTTGTCTCCAAACATAATATTCTTCCCACTCGATGGGTACTTCAGCTGCCTTAAACACCCGCATATATGAAACATCTCACTACTTTGTTACTTGATCAGCACGGCCAAATTCATCCTTCTGACAACAAAGCGTAACAAAGCAGAAAACAAATTACTTTAACATTACACAAACAAAGGAGACGAGAGCGTACAAGCCTAAATACGAAGGGCACCGAGTAGGCAGAAAAATATAAAAAATGTATACAACAAAAGGACAGATGAAATGTGTTCCAATTATTATAACATGCAAAACCATGAATCAAGGTGTAAAGCCTCCTTAAGGCCAGCACCAATGACAAGATCGAGTAGCAACATGAACCAATATGTAAATAAATAAATTGTACTACCATTTGTTCAACATTTTTTAAGCTTACATCAGAAAATATCAGCAAAAGAAACTGACAGACTAGCTGACACAAAGGTCGTATTTATAACCAATTTAATGAATTCTGACCGTTCAGCTTCTTGTTAGAATCAGTGCAAAGATAAGTATCACTGGCAGGGCAAATGCATGATCCACGCAGTTCATGCACCATGAAAATAGCACTTGATACAACTAGTTATAATCTTCTTTATCCAACTATTGCATTTTAATCATCTTGTTGTCACACCAATCAAAACTTAAAAATTATTGTCAGCCAAAGTATTATCTACATAAAATTTTAGCCCAACTCCATAAGAATAAGCAAAGGCATTAAACAAAATGATTTGTCACCAACATTTAAGTTCAAAGGATAAAAAAACACACCACAAATATTAGGAGAGAAGCAAATGATAATAAAAGTTGCAAGATCTGATCCACTTCAATCACTCAATGCACTATTATGCACAAGAGACCTGTCAACCCCAACAACAGTTATGTAAAGTAATAACCTTCTTGTCTCCAATTTCATTAGATTAAATAAAGCTATTCACTTGCACAAGAAGGGTGGTTAAAATGGAGAGTTGTATGAGGCACTTTGTGATAAACAGATATCTACTTAATTGAAGGGTAAATTATCATACTACTATTCTGCACCCTGATAGGAGACAACGCTGAACTATCAAATGTAGTCATATACACAAAATGGAAAGACCGAGAATGATGTCGAGTAAAACCCTTAGAGATTGAATCCCAAATATTATCATATGTGCACCACATTGCTTGAGGATCAGATTAAAAAATATAGACTACGTCGAAAGGTGCCCTCTCTTGGATGCTGTTGCAAAGAGATATAAAATGCATTTTTGTTGGGGTACAAAAAATTGACAAGGCAAGCCCAACAGGCCGGGGATGGTGGTGACAAAATAAAAAAAAATGGACAATTTCGAAGTGAGAAATAATATAAGGGCAGTTTAAGCCGGCGTGAAGTTGTAGGAATGAATTCGAATCCCCCACCCCAATTCTAATAAAATGACAATTATTTACAAGAGACTAATCAACCCCAACATCAATTGCACAAAGCAACAACCTCCTTATCCCCCATTTCATTAAACAAAAAGAAGACTTGAACTTGCCCAAGTAGCATTTAAAAAATACACTCACACATTTCGAAACATCCAAAATTCCATCAACTCCTCCACATGCTACTCATCACAATTCATCCCCACAAAACCTACAATTCGCAACATCAAACATCACAATAAATAAATAAATAAATAAATAAACTCATTTACATTTCCAATCATAAAAAAATACTAATATTTCATGAGACTCATTACCTAAGGATTAATTCTTATACATATAAATTAAATAAATAAATAAAGCGCAGAGAGTAGGAGAGAGAGAGTAGAACGTACTTGACAGAGGCAGCAATCTCGGGGTCGATGCCGTCGCCGGGGAAAAGGGTGGCGCGGATGGTGCGGGAGGGGTCGGGGTAGGAGCAGAGGCAGCGTGTGAGGCGGCGGAGGAGAGGAGAAGCCATGGCGATGGGGATGGAGAAGGAAGAAGACGGAAGAAGCCAGTTCCGCCTTCCCCCAGGGTCGACGGCGGCGCCTCTTCGGCTTTTTCGGTTCACTTGGGAAATTCACTCACCAGGGCTCCCACGTCAACATAGTGTCAGATTTTAGACACTTTTTTTTATTTTTATTTAAAAAAAAATTAAACGGTACAATGTAAAATTTGTGACTCTGAATCTTTATAGTCAGAACGGGTTAAGTTAACTCCTATGCTATTTTCAGTCGAGTCAATTTAAAAATTCGTGTTATGAATCAGGAAGGTTATATGTGTCCAACTATATAATAATAATATTTGTAAGACAATACTAAAATGAGTTATTACAATATATGAGAATATGCCCTGATTATTTTTATTTATTTTAATATTAGACAGTAAAATTATTTTTAAGCCGAATAACGTATTAAAACGTATTATAGGGCAATTTGGATAGGTTATCAATTATAAAACATGTCATCGTGATATTATAGTGTGTATTATATTTTAAAGGATTTTTCCTTATTTTTTTAGAATTTTTAAGGATTTATTACAAGTTAGTTATTATTTTTTATTTGAGTCAGAGTTAAGAAAAGTTTTATTTACGAAATTGCCACCAAGCACCTTGACCTTTTCTCCCCAAACCCTAATTGCCATCTCCACCCTCGCATGCTCTGCCATCGATCAATGTCGCCGAGCCCCACCATGTTGTCATCGTACCACCTTGAGCATCCTGACCCTTTTCCCCTTACCTAGATCCACCGCTGAGGCCCAATCACACAAATCAATCAACCTGGCTGATTGGTCGCCGTCGTTGACAGTCGTCACTGCCATTTTCGTCCACACCCCCACTACCATTGGGTTGAGCTTGCCGACCTGTGCCGACCCATGGCCCCAATTGCCTCCTAGGAAAAGTTGCCTATAAACTGCCGGTAAGCCGCCAAAAATTGCCAAAAAACAGGATTCACTAAAATTCGCCAATCTTTCACAAGATTCATCCAGTTAAACCCGATTGAACTTCGGACACCGCCAGGTGCCAAATTCGAGCCTCGAGCCATGTGACAAAACCCTAGCCATTGCTAATTATCAACAACACGAGATATAATTAACTTTGACTTAATTTATTAAAGGTGATAATTATTAACATAACATGTTATGATTGATGAATTGATGTGTTAGATATTTTTATTATAAAAAATATGAATTTACTTGCTTGAATTGAATTAAAATGAATGTTAAGGAGCTAATTAGGTAAATTAAGTAAGTGTCGTAATCTAATGCAACGCAGTATAGGAAATCTTATATTGATTGAGATTGAGTATGATTGATGTATGTATGTTATAGGATGTGTGAATGCATCATGAGTGGGCATTGGCTTTAAATTTGATGTGTTGGTACGGAGTAAGAGCTGTCCACTTAGACGCAAGAACACACTCGGAGCTTCTACCAAGTCCATTTAAGACTTGTTCCCTATTTTATGTTCTATTCCTTTGTATGTTTGTTTTATTACTTGTACAATGGGTTTAGTGGCATTTTATAGAATCCCATTTAACCCAGGTCATTTAATCAATCGATTTTTCGGATTAATAACCCTTGAGGATAAAATCCCTCGAGTTTGATTTCAAAAATAAGATCCACTGCAATTTGCCTTCGAGCATATTATATAAATCCCTTCTTAGATCTATATATATAGTTTTATCGTATTTCAATAAGATGAGAGATAGGAAAACTAACTCGTACGTACCATGAACGAGTGCACGTGCCAATCAAAGTGGGCTTTGAATTAGTGAGAGGGTTGTTCCATTCTCAAGGGATCCTGATAACTCCCGTTTTGAGTTCCTCACACCTAGAGAAACGTGGAGGTTTACCAGTACTATTTAATATATCGCATGTTCGGGCTTGTGGTTCAACGAGTACTAAAGGAGATTGTCTGAGAGTGCTCAACTTTC
>JAURVB010003157.1:0-74874 GCA_033002965.1 Piper betle | reverse complement strand
AGCACGAGTGCCGTTAGACGATCTTCCACCACCTTGATTCTCGTCTTATTTGTCATGATTGACGAATGCAAATAGCTTTAACCCCGGGGATCAAAAGCTCTTACTACTAATTTGATAGAATCTTTGTAAACCCTTTTTACCAAATTGCTATCCCTAATCGGTTCTCAACTCCGAAAGGGATATAATAATTTAATTTTAAATTCTACCTAAAAATGTTCTTCGTTGATTGATTCTTCATAAGGAGTTCATCATATATTTATAGTTTCTTGATTTTACCAACTCACTCATAACACCCAATAACCATATTAATTATTATAATTTCTCACACAACTGACTTAATTTATTAGATGCTTGAAATATTAAAAGACAACTAATAACAAAATATATTGTTAACAATAGACAATGTCAAAAATAAGTGACTTGTTAGTCGGCTGGATTCTGTGCTCACATTTGACTTGGTTGGCCTCATTTGGAAGAAGAAACTGAGGATGAAGGTTGAACAGTTGAAGTATTTAGTGGTTGAGAGGGTGGAAATTGTGAACTTGTGAATTGATTGGGGAATGTTTAGAAGAGGACTTCATGGGTTGGGATAACTTCTCATTTTATTCCCTTCTATTTTCCACCTTTAGATACTGAGAAAGCTTATTGATGGATTTTTTAAAAAAGAAAGCTCTTTGATGCAGCACATCTCCCATGTCTTGACTCCATTTACACCTTTTAACTCCATTTTTAGTACGAGTGTTCTTTTGAAACCCCAAGAAACAAGATGCACTATAATGACTATTTATTGGAAGAAAGTAGAAGCCTTAGGTGTACATGATAGGAGTTGAGATTGGCCCCGAATCTTATTTTCATTATTCTTCTATTGTTCTTTATTTATTATTATTTCTTAGTATTGGATGCTAATTTAATAATCCCCAACTATTGTGTTTTACATCATTTGGTCATCAGCAATAATTATTCTACCTTCTGTTAATTTTTGATGGCTTCCTTATGCAATTCTTCCCTTCAATCCAGGTTTCAGATTCAAGAACAAAAGCAAGTGATTCACTCTAAGTAAAGACTTAGCCATGTTCTCGAGTTCGGTGTTCAATGTTTGGAGAAGCGGTTCGAGTTGTGTTTACAACGATTAGTAGTATGGTCGGTGTTATGATAATTCCCGTATGATAATTCCAATAGAATTGATTTTGTTTAATCGTTGTAAATATAACTCGAACGCCTCTTCCAAGTGTTAGAAGCTGACATTGAGACCATAGTTAAGTCTCTCTAACAAGGAGTCACTCGTTTTCGTTGTTGAATTGAATCTGAAAACTTAGTTTAAAAGGGAGAATTATATGAGGAAGTTATGAAAACTTAGCAACATGAAGAATTGAATGTAATAGTTGGAGATGATTAAATCAACACTGCTCCCAAGGAATAAGATAAATAAAGAAGAACGGAAATAATGCTCTCAAACAATCTCAGTTTCTATCATTTAAATCTAAAACATGTCTTTCTACAATGACATGACCTTATATTTATAGGCAAATAAAATAACACTCCTAAAAACTTTCATAGTAATAAACTAAGTTAAAAAAATGTAACTCTCAAAATCATAAACGTATTTAAAAAGAACCTCTTAATATATCCTTAACTAAAAAACGTTCAATAATATGCTATTGTGCTACATCATTTATCCCTTTTAACTCTCTTTGAGTACAAGAAAGTGAAAGAAGAAAAAATAAGCGTAATTTTCTCACTCGCTTGTGCACTAAGAAAGTGCTAAAAAGGCTAAAGCTCTCTTTTGCTGGCTTAAAAATAATGTTAATGACATAAAAATTTTAAAGTAGTCAACCTTTGCAAAAGAAGTTATATTTAATATATTTTGTGCAAAAATTAATATTAAGTTAATTATTTTATATATAAATTAAGTCAGATTACATCCAAGTGAGAGCACAAAATCATCATGATTACCTTATGTAGCCCACTTATGTGTTCTCCTATGTGAAAAATAGGTTCTCTTTTTTCTTTTCTCAAGAGATAAGAAAAATGAGAATTTTTTTATATAGTATAACACATGATGGGTGGGCTATTTTAAGGTAATTATAATTAATTTTAACTCGAAATACATGGCAAAAGAACTAATTTTTCTAGGAATAATTGTATATATACTAATTTACTAAAGTTAACCATTCAAGAACTTAAGTTTTTATGTTATTGACGTTTTTATTATGCTAGCCAAATATGGCCTAGTAATTTAAAATAGCGAAAATTCTTCACAACGATTTCTTAATTAAATAAGTTTTAAAAAAATGAGTGCGAAATTTAAGTTCAATTTTGCAGACCTTAGACACACCCAACCAATGGGTGGACATTGCATAATGGTTATAGTTTATCGCAGCTGGGTGTAATAATTATCAAATATTTTCTTGTTTTCTTTTCTAAACCATTGAAAATTTAATAATTATGTTTTCCCTCAAAGATATTAATTCATGTTAGTTTTTCAGTTTATTTTTACTTTTGTATTAAGTATGACATTCTTAATTACATTAGAATACTTCATGAAAAGATTCAATACATGTAGATTGATCAATATATTCATTAAATGTAACTTTAATTGTACATTGAGTGATATAATCATTCAATCTTACTTTAATGTGGTTTCATGATACATTTCAAAATTTAATACATAGAATAATTATTTGTACTTTCAAGATGTTAAAGGTATGTTCAATTAAGTTATGCATAAAAGGACAACAATGTGGACAAAAAATTAATCGGTTAGACTAGTAGTCCAATTAATGCCTTGAAGTAAAAGGGTAAGTCTTTGTAAGGGATTTTAAATCAATAGTTGTTGAAGAATTAAACAGTCATCTTGTTCAGGTTGCCAACAAGGATAATTTGTTTGTGGATAACTTATACAAACATATTCGTTTAAAAAGTCCACAATTATAGACTGAGTATGAGAAATAGGAGGCATACCTTGTATAATGAGAAAGTTGGACTCGTATATATAAGCAACTCTTCTCCTAATTCACAAAACTATATTATAGAACCTCTTTTCTATCTTCTCTATCATTGATCATCATGGGGGAGATTTTCTTGAAGAAGATTGACGACAACGACGGAGTTAGCAATAGGATTTACTCTCAAATCAGGTTAGTAATGAATCTACTCTAAATAATTGATTACGTTATTGTATATCACATGAGTTGCTTGTTTTGATTTAATGTTTGATGTATTGATTTTTAGTGATTGAACTAAATTACGAATTTTTAAGCAATGGATGTAATTAAATTAGATTTGATTTAACCAAATAGAATTTTTGGAAATTAAAAATGAATTTTTGCAATATAAAATTATGATTTATTTAGATCTTTATAAGTCTTGATTTTGGTGTTATTTTGATAAAAAATCAATATGATTATGTTAAATGTATGTTATACTATTAATTTATGCATAATAAAAAGAATTAAGCTTTAAGTTTTTACGAGTACCTTTGCTTGTTTGTTGGGGAAGAAGTTGTCCTATCGCATGCAAAAGCCATGACGTTAGTTTAAGTATAGTTTAAGGGTGTGATGCTCGTATATAATTAATTTCTGAATTTAATTAATTAAAAACAGAACTAATTAATTATTTAAGGTTAACTGAGTATTTTTAGGAGTTTATTGAACTATGTTTGATCTACCATCAATTGGGTGCACATAATTGAATTATGTAAGAACATAATTATTAGATGATCATGATAATTAATTAATATTTAGATAATTACTAATATACTTGATTAAGATTTAAGTAAAATTTTAAATATGCATCAGTACTTATTATATGTTCATGATGGATGCTTTTTGATATATTGTGCATTAGATAGGTCATGTTATGCATGTATTATAGTAAGCGTAGTTTTGAATATTAATATAGATATATTACTATTTAGACTGACAGATCGTATGACGTTGAGCTACAAGCAAGGAGAGTGAGGTGCCGGAAGTAACATGTCACATGACATAGATCTATGATGTTAATATAGGATGATATATTTTCATGTTCAGTATGTTAAATAGTAGATTATCAAGATTCGGACATACTAAGTTAACTTAATGAAGAAACTAAGATTTAATTTAGTAAATTCATGACGAGACAAGTTCGGTAATTAGATCTAGCTTTCTTGAGGAGTTTCACTAAGATCCGAGTAATCAAGAGTAGTTAACCGTTATCAGAATCAGTTAAGAGGTTTTGGCTACCTCTTGAGGTTGTCCAAGTAATTTTATCCGACCAGCCAGTAGACGTATTGTATGATCACTTGTAGAGCACACCCGTAGGTATTGTCGAGATTGTATTAGGCTACTGTTGAGGTCGGCACATATCATCAAGTCTGTATTTCACGTTGAGAGACTCTAGGAGTACTAGTTCTCTCCATAGTTGAGTGTTGACTCCAAATTTCATATGAAGAAAACATAATTATGAGACCATGCTAAATCACATGTTAAGTCTCCTAGATAATCAAACTAAAACACCAAACTAATTTACCAATGTTGGGATCTAGCTACCCAAAGTGCTGAAATTATGTATTTTGTGGACATCAAGTAGTTGAATATAATTCTCATAAGAATGACTAATTATATTCAATGAACAACCAACAAACAAGTAAAATGTTCAATTAAGTTCTCTTTAGTTATAGTTTCAATTTTCATGTTCATGATCATGTTTGTATGTTAGTGTTTTTTAACATGTCAGTAATAAAAAAGGAATATTAACATATCTAGCTATAAACATTATTTGCAAAAAACTACCGCTACTAAAAAGGGTTATTAACAAACATGTTAAAAGATACTAACACACAAACATAAGCATGAGCATAAAAACTTAAATTTGAACCGAACAAAACTTAACTAAACATTTTACTTGCTTACTTGTTATATAATTTGTCATATTCATGAGAACTATATTCAACTACCTAAAGTCTATAAACTACTTAATTTTAGCAGCTTTAGTGACAATAACGACGCTTGAAAGCACACATCAAAAGCAAAGATTTTGAGTACCATTGTACCCTGATGATGATCAGTATTCTCTAGTCACTCAACTAATATATATTATTACTCACCAGATATATATGCATTAAACCGTTCCTTAATATATAGCACTCACTTAAAAACAGACAGCACAAAGAAAGAGTTGACGTTGAGGACTAATATTAATATATACAAGCCTAAACATCATTTTCACTCAAGTCAATCATAGATTCATTTAATCTTTCTTTTACATGCTAGAAAATCGCTTAAAAAAAACAATGATAGAAAATAACTTCTAGGTTAAAACAGTCAAGAATCAGGTGACAATGTGTGATATTATAAGGAGCACTAGAGCTGTGGCCTACCGGAACTTCTTGCTCTTGCCCTTGTTTGGGAAGTTATTTTATATTTTAGCAAACATAGACGTATTCCTTTTTTTATTTCTAAAACTTGGTAAAGGGCAATCATATTTATGGCATTCTCAGTATATGATCTAATTTCTAGCATTTTAGAAAATACCCTACTTGATTGTGAAATTTACTAATAGCTTGTAGCCTAGTAGCCATATTTTGAGAAAATTTAAATAATCTTATGTCTAATATATTATTGATAATTATGAAATGCTCCATACTTGATCAGTAATTTCAATACTTGTTGGAAACTTTTCCATCTTGAACCAGCAATGCTCATTTAACCATCAACAAACTATACATTCATATATAATAACTATATCATTCCACAGAAAAAAAAGTTGAATACAAATACTTACCACTTGCAGTAAATCTTATTTTGGCAGGATATTCTATACACCTTGATTATTAGTATAATAGTCTGTACAAAATTAATGGAGAAAACTAATTATTTTTTCCAAGACCAAACTAAAAAAATGAGCAATTAACATGACAACTCTAATTGGTATTATGTCGTCTAAGAAGAGAGATTGGCCACTGGAAAAACACCAGTGAAGAAGAAGAAAGAGAGATGTAGTAAAGGTGTATCCAATATTAAAGATTATGGGGGAACGATGTATAGGAAAAGGTAAAAGAACAAGGAAGATGAAAAACACTAGCAGCCTTCCCTAATCACGAAAATGACTAATGTTTTAGGGAAATCATGAAGCACATTGGTGAGACTAGATTTACTGGAAAAATCTTCTTAGTCGGCGAGCCATTTTTTCCACGTTCACCCTTTTTCAACTGCCTGATGGAAATTACAAAAACATCTTTAATTTCACCGCATGGAAGGCTATTCCACATTGGTGGCCTCTGTTGGAAATCATTTTCATAAAAGTGGTCTATCATATTTAGAATAATAATAAAATAATTAAAATGGAGTATTATGACTATTAAAAACAAATATAATGGTATGAATAAAGTGAGTAGAACGAAAGGGCGTTACAGGGCATTGTGAGATCCATGAATTCGAGGTGAATAATGAGAATAAATTGTAAGGATGAATTCGAGGTGAATAATGAGAATAAATTGTAATGGGGGAAAACTAGGAAGTGTGGCTATATAAGGGGGAGAGACTGATTGTAAAGGACATGACTTTTGATGAATTAAATCTTTGTTTTCTTCTTATCTTTGTTCTTTGTTCTTCTTCCTATTTTCTAGGGAGATCTTCCTGGGAGCAGGGTTTAACCACTGTCCCATCCTCCATCATCTCAACCATTTCTCCAAACTCCCTTCAGATTCCAGGCCAATCGTCTCCTCCATGGCACCAGCCAAGCAGGGGAACAAGCAAGGAACTAAGGGGAAAGAGGTCATCGTCGACCTTGGTGAGGAAAATCCTACCAATTTGGCATCAGAGCAAGGCGAGGGAGGTACGAATCCATCACCAAACTCGATTGAATTATCTCACATTAAACAGATTCAGGATTACTTGATTACTGCTGTTGCTGAAATTTCTACAAAACTCGACATGTTAATGCAATCGAGAGTTGAGGTTAGGGGAATCTGGATAATCGTGAGGGAATTGGGACATCTCATATGAGAGTTCCTGTTGGGTTGGATATTGATGATCAATGGCAGGATAGTCGAAGAAACACCCAAAGGGACGAGCAGGTGAGGATGTCGGGAGGAAGGATTCCACACGCTAGACTTGGAGAGGAATTTCCAACCATGTCTTCAGGGGGAAAGTTTCAGCAAGAAAAGCACAGATCAAGGGTGGAACCTGTTCGTCATAATGTCCAGGAGGGGTTTCATCAAATTGTGCAAATTGAGGACTGCTTGAAGGGATCCAAACTAAGCTTTCCTAAATTTGATGGGGCAAAGGATCCCATCTCATGGTTTAGTCGAGCAGAGAAATTTTTCAAGTTGCACAATATCCATGAAGCATTGCAAGTCGAACTAGCAAGCTTCCACTTGGAGGACGACGCCCAGATTTGGTTTGATATGCTGCAACAACATCAGGAAATGGTTTCTTGGCAGCAGCTGAAAGAGGCCATGAACTTGCAGTTTGGACCCTCGGATTATGAGGATTTTTACGGCGATCTCACTCGATTATCTCAGGATTCTTCAGTCCAAGAATACACTGCTCGATTCAATAGATTGGCGTCAAGAGCTGGACATATGACCGAAAAACAGAAGATTAGCAGTTACACTTGTGGTCTCAAGTCCCAGCTGCGAATGGAGGTGAAAGCAAGAAAACCGGAGACTTTATTAGATGCACAAGGACTCGCAAGACATTTAGAGCATCATGTGAGTCAGAGATTGCATACATATGGAAGACAGACGAGAGGAAATTTTCAATCCACAGCTGTTTCCTCTCAAAGGGAACACAGTTCAGAAAGCAACAAAGGTGAAGTAGCCATGGGTGCAGACTTGCAATCTAAAAAAATAACTCCAGGCAGGAAATTCAGTGTCGAACAGTTGCAAGAACGGAAAGCAGCAGGACTATGCTTCAAATGTGATGAGAAATTTTTCCCTGGACACAAATGCAAGCAGCTATTCAACATTGAAGTCGTAGGGGAAGATGATCTTTCAGAACAAGATGATAGTGAGCAGGAAGGGGATTCAAAGACTCAGGCAATCTCAGTTAATGCATTAACTGGTGCCTCCACAGCTAATACTATGAGGTTATTGGGAAACGTGAGAGGACACCAAGTAACAGTGCTAATTGATTCGGGAAGCTCACACAACTTTTTAAATACCAGTTTGATCCAGAAATTGAAGCTGCCGGTGCAAACAACCAAGGGCATAAAAGTTCAGCTTGCTACTGGCAAGAGAATAAAATGTGGAGCACAGTGTGTGGGCATTGAGTTAGATCTTCCTGGGTATACAACGGTATCGGATTTCTTCATCCTTCCGCTGGAGGAATTTGATGTTCTTCTTGGCACCCAATGGTTGAAGACATTGGGACCCATACTATGGAATTTTGAATTCCTTACCATGTCGTTCACTGAAAAAGGCAAAACAATAGAGTTGCATGGCCAGCCTATACCCCTTAGTCCGTTGGGTGATAAGAAGAAACCATCACATTCATTATCAACTCGAAATCATGGGTTGTTAATGACTTTACAGGTGGTCCACTCCATCCCGCACTTCCCTTCTACTCCTCGACTGGCGACTACTTTATGTTCAACCTTGGGGACAAGGTTCTTGTAAAGGGGAGGGTAATGGTATGAATAAAGTGAGTAGAATGAAAGGGCGTTACAGGGCATTGCGAGATCCATGAATTCGAGGTGAATAATGAGAATAAATTGTAAGGATGAATTCGAGGTGAATAATGAGAATAAATTGTAATGGGGGAAAACTAGGAAGTGTGGCTATATAAGGGGGAGAGACTGATTGTAAAGGACATGACTTTTGATGAATTAAATCTTTGTTTTCTTCTTATCTTTGTTCTTTGTTCTTCTTCCTATTTTCTAGGGAGATCTTCCTGGGAGCAGGGTTTAACCACTGTCCCATCCTCCATCATCTCAACCATTTCTCCAAACTCCCTTCAGATTCCAGGCCAATCGTCTCCTCCATAGCACCAGCCAAGCAGGGGAACAAGCAAGGAACTAAGGGGAAAGAGGTCATCGTCGACCTTGGTGAGGAAAATCCTACCATATAATTAAAATGAAGTGTTGTGACAATTAAATAAATATAGCTGCCATCAAGCAGTTATTATTATTTATATTTTGCAAATACCCTAGTCTTAAGTTTATTAATTCTATGACACGCCCCATCAGATATTTGCCTATAGCTCAGTAGTGACTCTTTGCAAATCATTGATTGAGGTTTCTGAGCTTCATAATTCTTTTAAACGCTTTAAAACCTTACATTTTGTTGAGTCTATCTCACAATGCCTATTACGAGTTTTCTTTAGTTGTTGAAAGTCCTTTTGGGGGCCTTAAGGATCCAATAGTAATATCAGAGCCAAGTGAGCTTTGATGTTTGCCTAAGCCGATTGTAGAAGTCTCTTTCGTGGGTTCCACATTATGATTTAAGGAAAGTTTATTTATTGATGATATTTGGTGTTTGTTTACACCGATTGTAGAAGTTTCCTTCGTTTACCTAAAGATTTAATGAGAATTTGTTAAGTAATGATATATGGGTTCCTTTTGGAGGCCCAAAGGGCACAAAACTTTTCCTCCATATTTGTTTATCTAATATTGAGCACCTATGGTTCTCTCTTGTTTTCTCCTTTAATGAGAAGGCGGGAAACCTCCCCACAGTACATAGATTTGATAGGCAAATGATATTTTGCAGGGAAATTATTAATGATCTTAATAAATTTAATTAGTTGTTTCTATTATTTTCAACACTAATTAGCTATTTCTCTTACATTACTGTATACATGTCACTTTAATTTTCTATAATTACCATAAAATTATTAGAAATATTAATTTCTTCATCAAAAAATATCATTAGTCCAATTTTATTTGACCAAATGTACTTGTGCTTTGTGGTGGAGGGCAATAAGATCATGCTTACCGGCCGTCAGGAAGTCATCACTTGATTTTCTGACCCGCTTCAAGGCTGGGATCCAAGCTATGTGCTCTAATTTTTTAATTCATGCAAAATCGCGGTCTGTAAAATTATATTGAGCTTAGCAAAACACGCTGTAGATGGAGCTGACGTGGTCGCTCACACACTTTGTAACCTACTTGTGTTTATAACCGTATAGTACCGGATATAAGTTTGTCATGTTTTCGGCCTAGTAAGAGATTGGTTTGGAACGGATATATGAAATGGGCCATAAGTTTCTAAAATGACTGGTCATGGCTTAGTGAAAACCCATTGAAAACTACATATAGGGTTAGGAAGGGATTCATATAAGTAGGCTTGAAGGCGAGGTGGAGCTAAGTTTGAAAATAAGATAAGGGATAACATCATCGGAGGTTATTAATCGCATGCGTAAAATTCGTGTAGATGACTCATGCTAAGTGTGTTCTGATAAAACAACTACTTAATATGTCCTACGATCCAGAAATCAAGCTGTGATAGGGTAGAGCAAGAAGGCTAAGAAGAGTCTTAACGAAGCTGAGGTGCAAGTTCCAAGCGTGAAGACATATCTATGACGATATCGGATTCTAGAACCTACATTAGAACTGGTCAACAAAAGACTCATAACTCTAAATGTTGCATGGGCATTGTGTGTGCTCACATTAGCAATAACATGTCAACCAATGAGAAATGTAAAATAGATCATAAATAAACACTCAACATCCAAATTGAGACATGACAAGCAATAAACAAACAAATAAATGAAACAAGTCAAACAAATAAAAGAACAATAAATAAAAGTGTTGGTGCATGCGTAAAAATGGCAACGATAATAATGGCAAACTAAATATGCATGAAAATAAATAAGTAAGTAATTTATAAATAATAATTAAATAAGAAATAATTAATAATTAATTAATGGATAAATAAATAAATGATAATATATAATCATGAGAAATAATAATATGGATAGCAACTTCATGACCATGCAACTAAACGAGAATAAATGATAACATATGAGTGAATAAATAAAATAATAAAGTAAATAAATAAATGATAAACATGAATATGAATAATACTAACAAGAAAATACATCATCAACAATGGCGAATAATAATATAAGCATGCATCATACACAATAAATACACAAACAACAAGAAATAAATCAATAAATGAATAAATATATAAATAATAGATAATAAATGCTTATAACATAAAAATATGACAAATTATGTGAATATCCATCTAGACTAATGTATAAAGTCTCGAAATACTGGGCACTATAAAAAAATGGATGAAAATGAAATGAAATGGATGTAAAATGGGTTAAAAAGTCAACTGGTGCGAGTCGACCGAGCTAAATCGAGTCGGCTCGATTCAAGTCAAATTGCTGGATTTGGTTGGATCAACTCAGCAGACACGGGTGCACACAGATGGACAAGGTTCAAACAAACTGGATACGGTTGCAAGCAATCGGGCATGATGGGGCTGCCGGTGCCTGTCATCACAAATCAGCATTGGCGGGCACCGGCAGAGAGGTAGGGGTCACCACTGGTGGTGGTTGACAGCCCAAGTGACGGGGAGCATGACTAGACTGGTGGCCAACAAAGACCGGCTAACGGATGGCCAGGAAGTGACAGAACGCTGCCGCAAAAGTGGGATTGCAAACGACTATCCTGGTGGCGACGGGGCAAGGCTTGATCAATTGCCCGTCAAGTGGGGATGATTACTGTGTGAACTTCTCAGCCAGAGGAAACTCAATGGTGCCAGAAAAAAGCCCCAAATGATGGTGGCGGCATGGAAATTCGGACATTAAAACGTTGTCTTCGGTGATGACTTCGGCAGTGCTGATGGCAAAGCCTGGCATGGGTTATAGCCGGCTGTGAGGTGGTCATGGTGGTGCTGGTCCTATGGCTGGAGAGCTGAGAAAGGCTCGCTGGTGGCAAGCTTAGTGCAACTAGGTTAAAAATCCATGAAAATGGGAGATAAGGGAAGCTAGACTTGACTGTGTAGCGAGATCTGGTTGCTTGGCAGAGTGTGGGCCTGGTGGAGTCCACTTAGGGTATATGCAATATATTATATGGATGGAAAACTTTAATTGGCATCGACAAAAATCGAAACTGGCTCCAAGCCTAATGAAGACTCTATAGATGAGAATCGAGGCAAGAAAGCAGAATGATCCTTAAAACCATGAACTCAACTACTAATGATCTAAAACTCAAATCAAAACTAGGCACTTAGGGCAATTTGGTAGTCCCAAATCCCTAAGATGCACACAAAAGAGATACCTTGAATAAACCCAAATAGAGACTATGCGCAGCAACAACCTATATTTAGCTCTAAAGCCTTGAGCTAACATATCTAGAACTCCTATACCTTGAATATACGCTGATAACTCCGTCTTTACTATAGCAAAATTGAAGTTATCATCTATATACCAGGCATACCCAAGCCCCATAACCTGCTCATACAGCCATCTAGGCTTCATATTCATGGTCTAAAATCTGAACAAACTCAAAGCTGGCCTGAATGGGGTAAGGTAACAAGCAGGTAATATGCTAACCTAAAGCTGAGGTTTTACACATGAAATTTAGGGCACAACTGGACAAATAATATAGTCATCCAAAAATCAAATTGGAATACATAATGTATAGCACAGAGGGCCCCTACCACCACTAATGAGCTGTTGATCCACACACCTATTCTGGCCAATGCCACATGACCTCATCTACATAGATATAGGAAAAATGTCAATACTCAAACCGGTCTAAAATAACTACTTGAAACTGATGAATATGTATTCCGTTATCCATGGGAAATCTTAGAAAATACTTCAGAAAAGCCTCATAGGGTTTTCAGCAAGAATAACTTATGTGAAAAGGGCCAGTGCACAAGTGGAGTAAAATTCATATTTATATAGAAAACCTTCCGCACTCACATCCTCCATATAACACTTGTCACAGTACTTAGGTGGTAAAAGAATAGTTAAGTTAGTGCTACAAATTCTTAAAATTTAATGTGTACACAATACCCTCTTACGTTGTACTACTTTAGGGTTTAAAAGAATACTAGTGCAATTCTTACTACCTATATTGATCTCTCATATTCGTAAAATAGAAACCCTCATATACTTAGATATATTAGGCTTATTTAGGGTCTTATATAATAGGTTTTGGGAGCTTAGCTTTTAAAGGCCATCAAGAGATCTCAGCTTTGAAGTTTTGTTAATCTTGTAGAAATCTCGATTAAATGGCCTACAACAGAGGGATCTGATAAAATGTTGTCAACGCTATCCTATGTCTAAAATGTGATTAAATTCAATACAAAAGGAGTCAAGCAAAGGTGAAGCAAAGATGTCCTTCAAACTACATGAGTAGAGCTTGGCGTCCTAGATCGGTGCGGTTGGCCCACATAACCTAGGGAGAGATGATACCCTAATATTGGTTGAATCATATTGGCAAATAAAACTAGCAAGGCTTCAATACGACACAAAAAAACATGATTAACTTAATTATCTTGATTATTGAAGTATTAAACATCATTAGGTAGGCTTAATTAGGATTTTGGTCCCAAGTACACTTAGTTGGTAAAATTTAATACTTAGGTTTTATCGAATGGACTTAACTGGATGATTTTTTGGATGACCCAAATGGATTCCAAATAGGCTCAAAGTTTGACCAGTGAGCCTTGACACCCTAATGGTTTGGTACAAAAATTACCAAGTGCTGGCCCATGGGCCAACATGGTAAACAAAGCCCACTTATGTTGAGCTAAGTTGTTGGGAAAAGTGTTCTTGGACTGCATACAAAGCTTCCTAAGTTTTATTCATGGTCTTGGAGAATCAAAATGGGTCTAGGTAAATGCGTAGGTTAGCCAACACTGTGGGCTTTAGTCATGTAAACTTTCAAGTAAAAAATCTAACGATTTGGGCCTGACCAGACTTGGAATGGGAAGGCATCATTTCTGGAGATGGCTAGATCTACTGGGTTTGAAAAAAATATAACACAAGATCTACTAAGCATATGGCTCTTAAATATAAGGGACACGTTGCTGGAACAAATTCTAAGGTCAAGAAATTTCACCACCAACGAGCTAGGTTTTCAGATTTTACATTCAGAGATAGAAAACTAGGGTTTCACCTTTTGTGCCTGCACACTCAAGAAAACCAGAGTTACTACTCTCCTAAATGATTTTTAAATACTACCAAAATTTAGCTATTTCTAGTAGACAGTAGTGAGTCATTATGTAAGTTTACAAATTTTATTAACATCTATTAATAGTCTAACCATGAAGTACATTCTCAAAGCATGGCAAGCATAACAACAGCACAACAAGCACATCACACGGTTAGGGTTCAGAACCTTAAAGTGGTTGTATTAGTGTGATATTTTAATAAGAGCAAGCCACATAGCTGATCTACAAACTTGCAAAAGATGGACATAAAGAACAACCTAAATCAAGGTGTAAAAATTGAGGAAACGGGCAGCCAGGTCACAGTGACCATGAAAGGTACCGCCTTTTGTCAAGTTTGACACCCATACATGCTCATGCATGCCATAACAGACAAAATGATGTACATGAACATTGTAGATCTATCATTCATGAACACAACAAGATAAATAGCAAGCAAAAATACCACATACAACAAGATAAATAGCAAGCAAAAATACTACATATATCATGATATATATATTTTCTACCGAAATAGTGCAAGTAGATGATCACAACACATGCAAAAATACATAACTATTTTTATGAACTTGAAAATTCCACATAACAACTTTTAACATACAGATCTACATGCGAAAAATGCATAAAAATTACAATCGAGCACTAGCATAGACAAACTGCTGCATATAACACGAGGAAGAATGGACCAAGGGGTGGTCTCTTGGGGCTTTCTACCCCAAGAGCTACCATCCTAGGGGATAGGCTTAGCTTGGAGGGGCCTAGGAGAGGTTGTGAGCAACTAAAGAGGAAGAGGGAAAGCAAGGGAGAATGGGAAGGTAGGATGAAATGAAGCCAAAGGGTGGAAAGCTTGGAAATGGGGCACTATTTATAAGTAGAAAACTTGGCTAGTGCAATGGTGCTGGGAGGGAGCCTTTGCGGTTTTGTTGTCCACTACCAAGCCGGACCATGGCTAGCTAACTATCCAGGCACATGTGTGACATCACTCAACTTAGTCCTACATTTAATACCTTTTGGGTAAGATCTAATTTTTTAGTGAGAATGGACTATACATCTTAAACGTCTGTTAATCACTTTTGAAGAGATGACTTAATCCCATTAATTTACAGTTTGGAGTGGGTTGTTACAAATGGTATCTGAGCCAGCTTGGTTCCATATTTAGATGGTGGGCTGGACAAGGGACATTGGTTGGACAAGGGATGTTAGCTAGACTGCTGGTCACGGGTTAGGGAAGGATGTGGACGAGGGGCTAGCGACGGGCCAAGTGTAGGAATTTTGACAATGAAATATCATAAGGTGGGTGAATTATGAGATCCATCAACTTAATCTCACATCTAATACTTACTGGGGTAAGATTTAATTTATTAGTATGAATGAATTATAGATATTCAACTTTGGTTAACCACTTTCTAAAAGATGACATCGACTTATTAGTTTACGCATTAGATCGGGTCGTTACTACGTGGGTAAGAGTTACGTGAACCGAACTACACGCAAAGTTGGCTCACAAGAATAGAACCAAGGGATTAAGCCCAACACCTTTGCGTCTAGGCTTAAGGAGGGAAAAGATTTAAATTTGAGCACAAGGGCACTGTGCCAACTCTGTTGTGTCGAGACTTAAACCCTAAAACCTGCAAAGTTTAAGCAAAAAGGTGGATGAGTGCAGGTGGCACACACTAAGGGTTCTCACCCTAAAGCGGTTGAGGCGACCTCAAGAACCGTGACGCAGGTGCCACAAAGGGCTAAGATTGATTAGAAAGGGTTTTAAATACACAACAAACAAAGTAGACTTGTGAGGGACTTGGCCCTAGCTTCTAACTAGATTTGACTCGACCGAGCCAAAAAGAAAAGGTCGAGCATATAGTGTTCAATTAGGGATACTAAAAGTCGAAGGAGGCTAGGCAGGGCAAACACATACCCTGCCCTTCTGGAACTACGTCGAGACAAGCAAGACCCAACTAACCCGATCTAGGTAAAGGCTGAATTGATTCAAAAGCCCTCGAGCAAATGGCTCGGGTTTTATACTATATATAGAGAAGGGTTGATTTAGATAATTTTTTACTATAAAGCATTCTACAATAATGGGTCATACATCAAGCTGTAAATGGTTTAGTTCAATGAGCAACTTTTATTGTAACTTTTATAGATTTCACATGTTTTTAAACTATGAGCTTTTACCCTAACCATAGTTTAAAAACATGAAACTCAAACTCGACTCAGCATCATGGAGTGGAGTCGACTTGAAGTCATTTATATTAATTTTTTTATTATGTAAATAAATAGTTGTAAGAAATTAATATATATTACTTTTTGATACTTGAAATTGATAAATATGTGATTTAAATTACTTAGACATATTGATTTAACTAATCTAAAAGAGATATAATATGTTTTAATAACTTTCATAAATTGACTTTGGAAATCAATTGTAAAATTAGTAAGTATAGAGTCATCCATGGAGTTTGACTCAGCAAGCTACAGTGTGGAATCGACTCGGGAGTTTTTGAAGTCAAGTAGGAGTTTTAAAACTATGGCTTAATCATTAATAAATTTCTCAAAATTTTATAACTGCCTGTCTATTTTTATTGTATTATTAATTATGAAACAGTGAAAATATGGTTACTTTTGTACCACTTAGTGCACATCTTAAACCAATGACATAAACTATATATAATTTTTAAGCTGGTTCACGGAGGTTTAAATTGAATGTTACTTTGTAGATAAAATTATGGTAATTAATTTGCAATCAAATATTAATTACCTTTTTGGCGCAATTTGATATCTTTTTGGTAAATTATTAAATATTTTCAAAAAATAATAAAATTATGTATAACCTTTTACCTCAACTATTTTAATTTTAAAATGGCTTGATTAATTTTTTATCAGTTATTTTACTCATTTGTGTCCATAAAAATTATTTTAAAAACTATGTTTAAGCTAGTTGTATTCGAAGGGTTGGTGAAACAATAAATCAGCTGACCGTTGTAACCCTAAATTTATAAGCCTTTGATAGTTATTATAGCGTTACCTCAATAGAAGCATGGGATTGGCCGCGTCCATCTTGGTGTGGCCTATACGCTCTTCTTCTTGTTCTACATGTTGGAGATACGGATCATGAATTTTGATCTATATCATTTACAAATGACAAATTTTTTGGTTGGTCAGATGCCCTTTTTTGTGCCAACTCTCCTTCCTTTATCTAGACTTTGAGATCGGCAATACAACAAACTTATAAGGTATCAGCCCATATATTTAGCGTTGACTTAATTATTGCTCGAGTTCTGTACCATTGAAAAGTATAAATATAGTTGCCAATTATAACCGGAAAAGCAGACATAATTTGAAGTTTACCCAATGACCATGGATTTCACAACTAGGACAACCACATCTAGACATATTGAGCAGAACTAGCTGTGGTTGGAGAAATACGAAAAACATTTGCGTGTTCGTCTCTTAGTTCTTTTTCAAGCCAACTTTCGATATAACGGATTCTCGTTCATGCATACCCAACGACACCATATGTAGGCATATGCAGTCCATTTAAATCCCACCAACCAAACTGTGAGTTATAACTAAGCGGCAACAGGAAGGGAGGTGCAATTCAGACAGAGCATTCAGTGCCACCATCTACCTTGTCGACTCTTCGTAAATATACTAAACGACTGAATTTCCACGTCCTCCCATCTGGTTGGAAGATCTTTACACAACTTGCTTCCACTTTATTTTTCCTGGGTTGTAGACTGTACAGGAAGCCTTTCCAGGAATAATTTAGGTAAGTTCATATGGAATTCAAAGAGGCAGCAGAGATTGAAGAGAAGGATGAAGATAATGTTCACAACTCGGAGGTAGAGAAGGAGAAATTGGTTCTGATGAGGGCCAGTGTTGAGAAAGATGATCCATCTGCCAAGGTCATGCTTCTGATTTGATCTCTTTCTTTCTTTTTTGGGTGTTTGTTGGTTAGTCAGTAAGAATGATTAATTTCACTTCTCAAGAAGATAAATTGTTACCAACTCTGAGAAATTAGTGATTGGGTGTGTGCCATTTCTGTTGTTATAATTGATCTTGTTAAAAAATTAAGATCGGAAATTATGAATAGTTTAAAATTATATATTCAATCTCGAAAACTAACATGAAATTGATGTTGAGATAGAACAACCAAAATTTCAAGTTGGAACATGCACAGAAGGAAGGATCGGGTTAAAGAAGTGGGATTAAGTGTGAAGGTTAGGTTTAATTAATTCGAAGGGTGACTTGGAATTCATTTTGGTGCTTGTGTCAGAAGCTGGGTTTGCTTGGGAGTGAATGGCGTGCTTTGGTCACCGTTGGTGGACTAACTAACCTTGAAAGTGTCCACAAGGATTCACCGATAAGATAAAGTTTTTCTTTTATTTTTTCTGGTAATATGAAAATAGATTAGAAAATTTTTTACGTTTAAGTTATTTTAAATTTAAAATTTTTATAAAACTTTTACACTAATAATGTGCCTATGAAGTCCAAAATATTCCAAACATAGCTAAAAATTTATGATCTCTCTAAAATATTTATATAAAAAAATATTTATATAAGGGTGGCGGTAACAAGCACTAAGTAAAAATCTTTCCTTTCCTAGCCATGCCTAGTTATTATAACAAAAAATCATTTGGCTGCACACGTTATACTAACAAAAAGAAGAAAACAAACTCAATTTAAAAATACTACCTATTTGTACAAGAGATGATATCTTTCAAATTAGTTTTATACCCAATATATATTATATTTAAATTTGGTATTTTAATGACGATGAGTGTATAAATCTTCAACTTTGATTAACAATTCTTAATTGAATATTTAGACCTATTTATTGCACTTAGACTATTCATTTTAGACCATATCCAAATCGTAGATGGTATCATGGTCATAGAAGGTAGTAGAGTTGAGATCATATTGAATGACGACGGTAGACTAGAGTAGCCATGGGTTAGGCCCATGGGCCAAAAAGAAAAAAAAAGAAATTTCAAGGAAAACATTTACTAAAGTGTGTTAATTGTTACTAATATATTTCGAATATATTTATAAAGATGTATTTATATATAAGTTTTTAATCATAATAGGGGAAAATTTTTAGAAATCAGACCTAATTACCCAAGTAAGAAAAAATTAAGAATTGTCTAAAATCAAGGCCACGCAACCCAAGGTGGCTAGATCTTTAGCCTGGGTGGCAAATCCTAGCTGACCAAGATCTGACACCGAGGAGGGCAACTAAGATTTGGTCGCCCATGCCAGAGCAACCGAATGCTAAGGCCATGGGGCGACTGCCGATCCTATGCCACCCGCCGCCATTAGCCCAATCAAAATCCATAAAATTTTCTTCTTAAAGTGGCAATAGGCACCCGCCCGTGGACGTATCTAGCCTTGGGGCAACATGATATTGCTGTCCGCTACCAGCCTACTGTTGGATTATAAGAAAAAATTGTTTTTCAAAATAAGTGGTAGTTTGTCATTCTAATTAAAATTTCCCTTTTCTAGCAATTATAGACGCTTTTTTCACTGTCCACTAAAATAAAAAATCCTTTTCTCTTTTTTAATAAAAAGATCCTTACATATTTTTAATTTAGATTAACCATTTTAAAAGAATAGTTTAAATTGATCAATTTACACTTAAGAGTGGTCAGTTGAAGAGATCATATTTTTAATATATTTAAATCACGTATTAATTAATTTATAGCTCTTCATTATATTATCAAATTTAAAAACTACCCTCTTTAATTAAATTATACTATTACCCACTTATTACACTTTATTTATAAGTGGATATTTTTAGTTATTATATATCGATGATATTCAATACTTGGTGGTCTATAATACATTTATAATTTCAATGAACAAGTTTTATGTAGGACATTTTGTTATTTGAAATTTCATAGTACCCAATACCCGTTGGGTATAAGGTGGAAGAATAAGAAGAAGAAGGTGTGGGGTGTTTTGCCAAACATAGTGATGCATGTTCACTATTGAGAGTTCTTATAGAGTTGATCTCCAGGTAGGGCTAAGTATGGTTTGGTTAACAGATCAAACGGACCGAACCAAACTCATTTTGGAAGTTTGGTTCAGTGCTACTTTAGTATGCTTTGTAGTTTAGTTGAAATTGAAAGCCAACCAAAGGTTCGCTCCATTTTTGGTCAGAACAAATCAAACCAATAGATGAAAAGAATTCCATTTACATCACTTTATCTACTTTACTTCTTTCTTTTAAGCCAGGCCTATATAAATACCTCAAGTGATGATGATATATAAGAAAAGATTATATGATTATCATTGTGGTTCAATCCATTGAAAATTCTTTGTCTATATATGTAGAGAAAATTTGAGACTTGATACATTATCTATTGTACTTCACTTATTTAATGTCTCAAGCTAGAGCCGTACTAATGTAATTTTTTTGTGATGAATTTATAATTAGCTCTAATTATACACTAATATATCTTCACTTCACAAATAAGATTTAACGAAAACTAAACCAAACACTAAAGAGTGAACACTAAATGATGGAGAGCATAATTTATTATTTCGGTTAATTTGGTTGGAGTTTGATTAAAACCAAAGGATTGGCCAGTTTGGTTATCAATTGTAATTTGATTTCTATTTGGTTAACTAAACTACCTCACTTCAAGTGATTGGGCGTTTGGTTCGGTTTGGTTTTAACCAAACCGATCAAATGATCAGCCCTATCTAGAGGCATGGGTACATAAATTTTTTTTATATATAGATCTCATTTCCTATGTATAAGAGACTCTGGCTTTGTTTGGCTAGCATAAAAGAAATAAAAAAAAACTATGAAATCTATAGATGTAATTGAGGTAAAAGCATTGACCTTCTATTAAAAAGTTATTTAGTTTTAGAATATTTTAAGGTGTGATGTAAGTAAGACTTCACACCAAATGGTTTCCTTTGGAAATTTAATCATCATTAATTTCTTTAAAAATATAAGTAAAAGAAACTTTTATGAAGAGATTTTACATCTCATATTTATATCACAACTCCCTTAAGTAAATTACAATGAAGAAAATTTTATGCATTTTACGTTTTTCTCAAGTTAACTAATAGAACTTAAGAGAAAAAGACCACAAAACTTATAGGTTTTGCACTATGCTTTGTAGTGTCCACTCTAGGTGGCTCGTATTATAAGTAGTTTTTTACTCTGTTCTTGGGCCTTTTTAAGGGCTCTGAGTAAGCCTTCTCTTAGGTAGCTCTTTCCTTAGTTCTCTTAATTTCAAGCGACTCATCTTCCGACGGTCCGACCACCAATTTCATATGAACCATTTCACTTAGGTTTTACCAATAATTTCTTATTTTTATGAGAAACTAAGGCCTAGAACACCACAAGGTACAAAATTGATGGGCTTCCAGTTATTCTATCGTATTTACTTCATTGTCTCACTGCCACTTTAAGCAGATCATACTCTAAGTAGCTTTTAGTTTGGTTGTTGGCTTTTCTTACTTTGGATAACATTTACTCCAAATACTAAATAACCTTTACGTTTACTTGAGTTATGTAATGATCTAAACTGTACAAACTGATAGACTAAGTAATTTTTCCAAATTACTTATCCAAGTTGAAGATATATAATTTATTTTACTAAATTTAATATCTTTCCCATTAATTATTAGACATCCCTATTTTAGAATGTAAGATTCCCTAATTAGTTAGATAGTCCAATTAATCCTATATTCATTACTTATCGGGGGCAAGATCAGCATATTAATGAGATAATGATTATAATCTTCAGTTTTGATTAATTATTTTAAAAAATAACTAAACTTATTAGTTTGCATTCATTGAACTGCGCCTATACAAATAATATAACAACTAATCAAGGACCGTGTTGGATAATGGGGGTTCTCCATATATATATCTCGATTAGGCTTATGAGTGATGTAAGATCCCCCATTTAGTGACTTTTAAGATAAAAGAGAATTATTGGGACTGAATTTCGTTAAAGTAAATGGAATGCAAGATCCTCAATTTAGTTAGTTAGATCAGTTGCTTCAACATCCAATAACTATAGGTTAGATCCACTATATTATTAAATATGGTGCTTATAAATTTCAACTTCAGTTAATTACATTTAAAAATTAACTAAACCTATTAATTTGTAATAATTTGACCGAACTACTATATCAAAGATCTTAAAATATCTATCCACCTTATGAAATTTTTAAAATTTTGTGCTCAGGATTTCTTTCCTTAGCCCATGAGGCTAGCTGATGTAGAAATTCAGTCTAGTTCAGCATTCAATTCTTTCCGAATTCGCATTTATAACAAGTGCAATGACCTAGCCCAATTACAAATTAATGGAAATAAATTATCCTTTTAAAATGTTTAAGGCAAATTGAAAATCTATAAAACATCTGTAACGACCCATCTGTTCCGATCCACGAGCTAAGTATTATAATATAAAACTAAGTACCTCGTACATTAATTTTCTATTAATTTATCCCCATGATATAAATTCTTTTTAACAAATGTGTCAATTAAATTCATACGCAGAGAATTAGTTCAAATTCAAATTCTAAGTCATGCCGTAAAATAAAAATATAATATAACTAATACTCAGAATCAACTAAGACCCATGAAACGATCCAAAATCCCACTATTATGCAAATAAACCAAAAATATAATAACAACTTAAGTAAAAAGAATCAATATTCTAACAATAGAGTCCTCCAGCTGTCCAAACTCTAACCCATCCATCAATGTTTACACCTGTGAAGGCAATTCCACGTTAGTGATAAAAACACTAAGTCACATAATTACAAAAAACAAGTCAATATATTCCATAATATCATTAATTGAGTCTTTTAGTGATTATGGGCCTATGCTGAGTTCCAATAATGCTGGAAGGGGTGAGGGGTGGTCACCCCATCCAGCTACAATCTCATGTATGTGCACACGCACTTCGTGGCCCATAGCCTATACTTGTCGATATTTACCATTGACTTACCCTCTTAGTATCACAAGTGCATAATGAATCGTCTTGAGCCATTGCGCCCTGTCACCCCTTTCAGCTTGGGCACATGTATTTCATCTTTTAAATAATTTTAAAGGTGTGGCCTCGTATTGGACTAAGTCAGTTCCTTAACCCCGATTGCGTTTGGTGTATGGTGGTTGAATCTAGGCTTAGGCTAACCTAAGCTACCAAAAAGAAATATACAATATTTTAAGTAGTTATACGGACCTCAAATCGCAATACAACTAAACTGATGCATGAACAGCAAAAGCAGAATCTCTTCTAAGGAAAAAGAATTAGATTAGATCCTACACAACGAGATCTAGATGAATATCATAAATTAGACATGGAATAATATCACACACCAAGAAAAAATAATGAATTTATAAAAGTTAATTAATAATTGACTTATCAATCTATAAATATATAATCAAATGAAACCTTAAACCACCTAAAAGTCAATAACAATTAATTCAAATTGTAACCTGCCAATGAATAACTATAACTAAATATTTACTAATCTTTTCATAAAATACAATAATTTATTGGCTTAATAGCATATATTTAATTACTTGGTTTTATACACTCCAAGTGAGATAATGAATGATTCATGTAACTTAATAATTTAAGTCTAACCTTGGACATTTTAAATAAATTATTTAAATCACAATTCACAAGCTAACGATAATTAATTGCTACTTACTAGCAACTATATAATTATTAACATTAATATATTTCATTCAACACGACAATCACTTAAACAACGAAATATTTTAAGATAATCGTCTTAGTGATCAAAATCACAATTAAGACTTTTAATTAATATCAGTATTTAATAGCAATTTAGGTTCTAATAGATACTTATTCCATTAACAATAATTTGGGTATACATATAATAATTGATTAACCTTTTTACTTACTTTCAAATATTTAGCCGGCCATTAATTAACTCATTCCATGAAATTATTTAAAACAATTCGTGTTACCATACTTTAAAGATAACATTTGCAAAATTATTTTAAATTAATCGTTCACGAAATGTTCGAACTTTATTTATTTTAAGCATGCTATTACAATCCAACACTTAAGTTTATCAAAATTTTGATAGGCTATATTACAAACCTTAATTGATCGATTATTAAAATAATCAACTTTATCTATTTTGTACTTAATTCTAAGCCTTGAATAAAGTTTAATAAGAATTCTATCATGATTGGCATATTAATCACATAATATTAATCGTAAACACGATAAAGATGTTAACCTTATTTTATAAATTCCTTATAATATTATATATACTTAATTTATTAATGGTATGCAATAAACCACAAATACTAAGCATATTATATAAATATTAACAGTGATTTAATTAATCCATTAGTGACAAAGCAAGGTTGGAAATTTATTAATAGTTACCAATAATGGTTGCAATTTGTATCACTTACACAGTTAAATCAAACACTAACATTTTTAATACCTTAGCTTAATAATATCAAGTTATATAATTTATTTAAAATTATCATTCACTTGTTACTTTGCTGATTAACATCAATATTGTAACACCCCATTTTGGTTCACCTATGAACCAACCCAAAAATGTTACCAGGAACCGATTCAGTTAAGCCAACCTAGATATACCCTTTGCATCTTAAGATGGTGATGCCACATGCAAAATATGGATGAGATGCTTGGGTTCTAACGTGGTACTACACGCATGTCGTGATGTTCAAACAAGTAAACAAACAAACCAAAAAAATAAAAAGTTCAAAAGAAATATCTATTTTGAAAATGAAACAGACAGAGTCTCCCTAAAAATGCAATAGAGGCCACCCTGTCAATAACAAACAATATATATTTATAGTAATAAAAATTGAAAACACCGTCTAAACACAACATGATTTTCACATTTTAGTTATCTTTGCTCCATAGCTCACCCTATTCATTTTCCACTTTTGATTTGCATTCACATACAAAATATCTTTAACAGTTTATAAAATATCATTCAAATCCATTATCTACACTATTCAATACATCACCAATTATAGTCAGTAAGTACATGTGAGCGTGATTTTATTGCTCTTCCGCAATCCCGATAGCTCTCATTCCTCACAATTCTCACCTACATATATAAATAAAAGATGTCAGTAACGAGCATTACGGGTCTAGAAATAACTAATAACAAAGTGATATAGGAGAGCTAGCCCTCCTATTGAATAAAAGCCTCATACACTTCCTCAAGAACTCTGATAAGGGAAATAATGAGTTGTTGACCTCGGGCGGCAACATCCCCTTTGCAGATCATTTTCTTTCCTTGGCCATTGAAACTACCCCTTTACGCGGGAAAATCATTCTCTTTCATCTTAGCCCTCAACTACATCCTCTGTATTACTCGTAGCCCAGAGTACAGAGGCCAAGTACTCTTAGGCATGCATCTTCAGTACCCTTTTACGCCACAAGTCTAGACATGCGCTACACAGCAGTACCCGTAAACCTCCACACTTCTCCAGGTTTGAGTAACTCAAAGGTGGAGTTATCAAGATCCCTCGAGAATGGAGTGGATTCTCACCAATTCCAGAGCCCGCTTTGACAAACACACGCCCATCTCAAGACGTGGCCGTTGTTTCCCTCATCACACATCTCACTGAAAATGTGAAAAACTATGTATACATACGCTGGGTAAAGAATTTAGTATAATAGGCCTGAAGGCATCATGAACTAGATCTAAGTTTCAAAAACAAACTCGAGGGTCATCCTTGAGGGTTATTAATATGGAAATAAGATTGGCTGAATGGCCCATGTGGAGTGGGATATGAAAAATTCACCACTCGACATGCCCTCTTTCCTGTTAAAAAAATACACAATAGAATGAGACAATAAATCGAGAGTGAGTCCTAATTGGACCTCATAGAAGCTCCAATCTTATCCACTTGTTAACTGAATGATGCATCAAAAATCATATATTACACACACCACATCATACATCAATCACATATAAGTTTCCTACACTACGTTGTATAAGATTACGATAATTATTTAGTTTACCTAATTAGTTCCTTAGCATCCATTTTAATACACTTCAATCAGACAATTCATATTTTATTTTTTATTTACAAGAAAAATATTTAGAATGTCAACTCATCAATCCTAGCTTGCTGTGCTAACAATCCTAGCTTATGTCATCGGTAATCGGCAATAGCTAGGGTTTCGTCGCTTGTCTTGAAGCTCAAATTTGGCGCTCGATAGTACTCGAAGTTTGATTGGGTTTGACTAGATGAGCTCGGCAGAAGGTACGGTGAATTCTAATGAATTCAGTTTTCCAGTGGCTATTGTCGGCGGTGGCTAATTGGTGGGAAGGTGGTGGTATGGGGTACCATTAGCGCCGGCTCGACGAGCACGATGCGTCTACAACATTGACACAGTCGGCAAAGGTGGTGGCTCACCGAAAAAGGGCATAAACAAGGCTATCAGAGGTGGGTTGAAGGATTTGGCCGAGATGGGCGGTGTCAGTAGAACAGAGAGAGTGGCTATATCATAAATAAAACACGACTCGACTCCAACTCGAGTTAAAAATAATAACTAACTCGTAATAAATCCTAAAAAATCCAAAAAATAAGGGAAACTCTTATAAAATATAATACACACCATAACATTACAATGGCATGTTCTATAATGAATAGCCCACCCAAACCTGCCCTATAACACGTCCTATTCCATTATTCAGCCTAAAATATTTCTACGATCAAATGTATAAAAAAATATACTTCATACTTTCATATACACTGATAATTCATTTCTCACCATCTTTCAACGTTATCATTATATAGTCAAGTACACTTGATCCTCAACGCTCATAACTCACGGCTGGACTCGACTCTGAACGCGGTTCATAAAACTGATTCGACTCGAACCGACAGTTGAACCGACTAATTCACTAATGTAAAACTCCGACTCAAGTCACGGGTTTTGCAAATATAGAGATAAAATTAAATAAACTAGTTCCTAATGAACAGGAAAGGAATAGCCGAGGGTGAAAAATCGTGTAGAGCAAAGGTCATGCTTCGTTGTGCACCAAGGCGTGCATGCAGCCATGCACCAAGGTACATAGCTCACAACCAGATGCTTGAGAAGAAAATTTTCCACCAATCCTAGACTGCACCAAAACCCAACAATGCCTCTAACCGACGCCTTTCTAAACAGATCAACGCCACAAGCATGAAAAAGATAAAACTAATAAGAAATAATTAATAACACTACATTGATAAAGAGTATATACTCAAACTGAAGAACGGTTAAAAGAAAGCATGCAATCTCGAAAAAAAAAAACAATGATCGCAACTAATAATTAGAATTCAAAAAGAACATGACAAGGAACAACCAACAAAGTGATATGCAACATGATGAAGAAATAAACAAGGAGGAAAATAAATAAAAAGTATGGAGGAAGAAAAAGAAAATAAAGAGAGTACTGATGAGGAGGAAATGAAGTAGGTGGGGAGAGGAACGACATCGACGATGGCCTACCTAGCGTCCAAACCCCTACACACAATCCTCTCTATTTAGCGATTAAGAGTGATTTAGGACAACAATCACAACCATAACATCTCTCATAAATGTCCTATAATCTACAAAAAATCTGATCCGTAAAAGATCTCTCGAAAGCCTCCCCCTAATTCTCTTCCATCGTAACCAAAATATCCACTAAATTCTGACAATAAACTCTAGCCATACAACCTCCCCGTAGAAGAGAAAATTATTATTATTATTATTATTATCATCATCATTTTATTATTGTTATTTCATGGTTTTTACAACATCCCTACTAGTATATATCAGATCATGCCCTAATCAATATAGGATGTGGAGTTAATTTTAAAAATCTTACAATTAATCCTTTATTTTAATTTTTAAATAGGACAATCAGTACTCCACACCTCGTTTATTTTTTAAGCCTTGGAGGTAGTATTACTCTTCCCAAGGAGGCAAATGGAGTAGTGTACCAAAATATCAAATTTGATCAGGCAGGCTATACGATAGGGTCAACTCCAAAATAATTCGGAGTCATTTCAATTATTTTTTAATCCAACAAACAAAACTATATATGAATTAGCACATATTGCTCTCTTTAACACTTAAAATTAATAAATATATATTTTGTATATTACTTTAAATTTTGATTTAACTAAATTAAAAGAAAATAACATATTTTAATAATTTTTTTACTCGATTCAAAGAATCAATTACAAAATCTATCAATAGGGAGTCACTCTTAGAGTTTGACTCCTGGAACTATAGAGTAAAATCCACTCAGAGAGTTTTTGAGTTAAAAAAAGTTTTAGATCAACTACCAATAATACAAAAAAATCTATTTAAATGCATTAACACTACATTCATAGACATATATTAAACATATGTATAATGTTTATATGCCCATCCAATCATGGAATTACACAACTTTTGATGTTCACAAAACAAATTATTACATCTAGTCAAATTCTAAAAAAAAGTAGCTTTTCTTTATATATATATATATATATATATTATAGAAAGAATCCTTTTTAAATATATATATATATATATAAGTTGTTGTGTAGAATTTCCGGATATTGCCAACACAACTGGGATAAGTCACAACTATTTCTGATATAAGAGAATTCAATTCCACCATAACTATTAAGGTGGTATAGGCAAGCTGTCAACATCAATGTATTGGCAGATATTGCAAACCATGACCACATTACTACCTTTATTGCTGAATAGTCTATAGCTTATAGGATTCATTTAAAGTTTAAACAATATTTGATAACAGTAGCCCTCTACATTGAAAACTATTCTTACTATATATTCTTTTGTAAATTATTTTTAATGAAAAGATCCAAATGCTATATATATACTGTCAGTTTACACACCTAAACACATTTGTAAGCATTGGCATTCTTTTCATTTTGATAAACATGAGCAGTGCAAAAGAATTCAATTAATTGTTTTTGCTTATGGTTAAACTTGTTCCTTTGTCACTGAAACATTGCCAATGAACCTCATGCAGAACTTCGACGATCTCATGCTGCGAAGATTTCTACGTGCTCGTGGTCTGGACATAGAGAAAGCCTCTGCTCAATTTCTGAGGTTTCTGAAATGGAGACGGCTAGCAATCCCAAATGGTTACATATCAGAGTCGGAGGTTCCCAACCAGCTTGCAGAGAAGAAGATGTTTGTGCAGGGATTTGATAAAAAGGGTTGTCGGATCGGAGTTGTCTTTGGTGCTAAGCATTGTTCCCGTGGAAGAGACTTAGAAGAGTTTAAGCGTATGTTCTTACATCCCCCCTTAAATCCAAACACAGTGAAATATGCTTCTCTATTTTTGTTTTGTACGTGTGTAGGTATTAGGCTGATTACAAATTTTGTACATGTCAATTAGATTTTTCATGCACTGTTGAATTTCGGTTGCATTTTGGGTGGCATTCGAATAACCAAGATATCGTTATCTCAAAGATTATCCAAAAAGGTTAATGTTTTTGGAATGTTTAGTTTTTTGTTTTTTACACTTCCTAACTAGGGCTTTACAGGTAGTTATGGAAGTGACAACTGATTTTCAGGCTTTTTATATCTTAACTTAAATACCAAGGATTTATCAATCACGTCTTTAATTAATTAGAAATATCATATCCATCAAAAGAATACAATTTAGAAATGATTTTATTAAGTTTATGTCATTCTTGTGTGAATTATATATAAACATGTTCGTTTCCCATTATTTTAGAGTAGATATGTATTACTTAAGAAATTTGATATTAAAAGAAAAACCATTTGACTTTCATTAAACAACTTCATATAGATTCAAATATTTTTATAAAAATTCATATATAAAATTCTATGTGTCTAACTTATAATTGTATTGTTTGCTTCTGATCATAAAAAGAAAAAAACATGCATAGAATTTGATCAAAACAAATAGATTAGCTTTAAATTTTGACTATATATTCTTGATTGGGCTTTGGGTGTAGTTTATCCTTAATTTTAATGAGTTTACTCGTCTTGTTTAAATTGGGTAGAACAGTAAAGCTTTCTTTTACAAAATGTTATTCATGCTATTGGTATAAATAAATGTCTTATTTCTACTAAAAATGACAAAATTTCTCCAAAATTCCAAAGGTTTTTTTGGAAAAAGCTCATTTTGCCTTATATTTTTATTTCAAAACCATAACAGTTAAATTTACGACAAATTTTGATGAGTAATCTTCCATCCTTAGTGTCTGGTACTATGGCGAAATTCGATAACCCCTACATGCACTGGACTATAGGTGCTAAATATGTCCAAACGATCATGACTATATTTTTATTATTTTTTAAAAAATGTTTATTATTTTAAGATCTTGATATATTTTAATTACAGGTTTTGTAGTCTACATTCTTGAAAAGTTATGTTCAAGGTAATTGTTTTTTCTGTGAGTTGTTTATTGTCCATTGCGTTTTATCATGAATGAAATTAGGAAATTTGATAAAATAGAATGGACGTCCACAGTGCACCAAGTGGAGCAGAGAAGTTCACCATAATTGGAGATCTTGAAGGATGGGGCTATTCCCATTGTGATATCCGTGCATATTTAGCATCTCTTACCATTTTGCAGGTTTTTTCAACTCTCCCTCCCACAGTGCCACTTTTGACGTTTATAAAGCATATTTATTTGGGTATATAAACTACATATTTTATACTAAAGTGTATATACATCTCTTGATCAACTAGCACCATATTTTTCTGACTTTGGATTTGATCAAGTCTCTCATTGTTTTCTTCACAGGAGTATTACCCAGAGAGGTTGGGGAAGTTATATTTAGTGCATGCACCATCTATTTTCATGAGAGCATGGAAAATGGTCTACCCCTTTTTTGACAAGAACACAAAGAAAAAGGTTAGAGTTTGTATATGTATCGCAATATACTTCTCTCTCATATTCAAAACACAGATGGGGTGTTCAACATGACTACATATGATATATGATATAGTGTCGAATTCCGTTACCTGCAGATCATGTTTGTGGAGAACATGAGCTTAGAGTCTACCCTACTTGAGGGAATTGATGAAAGCCAGCTGCCAGAGATATACGGTGGCAAAATGCCTTTATTTCCAATCCAAGATTCAACAAACTAGGCACATGATGGGCCTTGTTAACATACAATAGAATGCAGTGGCTTCTACTTTGATATATATATATACACGATTTGTGTATTATAAACTGCTTTCATGCCTGGATGGACAGGCAGCTTTCCTTACTGGAGCGGTCCAATTTAAACCCAAAGGTCATATGGAAATGGTACTGACCATCGACCTGGATCGTCCACTCACGAGACAAAGTACCTCATTGTAATACTGCAACCCCTTCTTCCTTGTTTTTTTAAAAGAGGACGACCCATTCTTTCCGGAGTTCTTCACCGCTCTCTCCTCATCCTTGTGAGCTCCTACAATGAGATAGGTAAAATGATGAAGGCACTATATTGGCTAAGCAGTTAAACAATTATTACATGTGTATGTAATTCATCCCATCAAGTCTGATTATATTGTTTATATCTAAAACCTTAGCTTCATTCAGGGTACCCATGGATTATACCAATTCATTCTGATGCCAATTTCGGTCGGTCTGACACCATCAGCGGAAGTTGTCGGCACTGCCTTTTCATTTCTAGTTCGGCTCCAGACAATTATCAATATTAGTTTTTGCTATTAAGTAATCAAAGTTAAGCGGGTCGAGATTATTCAGTTTGGGCAGTTTAGTACTCCAATTTGCTCTTGGTTGGGTGGAGTTAAGGTTACTATTGAAGATTCATAAAAGATTTCTCTCTCATAGTCATACCTACGACCAAATTGACAAAGAAAGAGTCAAATTTTAATAGGATTGGAAGTTTGAATAAAGTTTTTAAACCCTTAAGAAGAGGTTAACTACTCTCCTAATATTGAACCTACTTGATAGAAATGACGTCGTTTTTATTTGTAATGATGCATCAAATTTGGGGTTAGGATGTATACCGATGCATCATGGAAAAGTTATGGCGTATGCTTTTAGACAATTAAAAATGCATGAACAGAATTATGCTATACATGACTTAGAGCTAATACCAGTAATATTTACACTCAAATTATAGAGACATTTCTATGAATCTAAATTTGAGGTCTATATAGATCACAAAAGCATAAAGTATATATTCATTCAAAGTGATCAGAGTCTAAATAAAAAAGGATGCATGAAATATCCAAAAGACCTTATTTTTAGTTTCTTTATCAGCTGGGGAAGGCTAAGCCGAAGGAGTGAAGATCCACATCAACAAGTGACCAGACTATAGACCATGACCAGAGAGTTAGTAACTTGATAGGTTTTTGCCTAATTTTATTATTTCTAATGAGTTCATAGAGCGTAAAAATAGCACAAATAGCTGAATGAATTTATGAAAAAAAACAACAGATATTTAAGGGAACAATGTGGGAATTGATAAATTTCGAGGACGGTTGTGTGTTCCTAATGATGAGAATTATGGAAATCCATATTAGATGCAGTACATTGTTTTAAATTCTCTATTCATCTTTAGGTGACAAAGATGTACCAAGATTTGAAACGTACACATTGGTGGATGGGTATGAAAAAGGGTGTAGCAAACTTTATCTCCAAATGTCTAACTTGTCAACAAGTAAAAACTGATCACCAACTCCATGGTGGACTACTTAAACCACTAGAAATACTTGAGTGGAAGTGAGAGTGTGTGACATATGATTTTGTATCGGTACTCTTTAAATCTTTGAAATTGAACGATTCTATTTGGGAGTGGTAGATAGATTGACTAAAACATCACACTTTAACCCATTTAAGTTGAGCCAGATAGCTAAATACATAGCAAAGTTGTACATTGATAATATAGTTCGGTACCATGCAATTCCAAAAGAGATTGTGTTTAATGAAGATCTTTTATTTACATCTCATTCATGAAAGCTTTTCAACAAGGTTTGGGCACTAAAATTAAACTAAGTACTGCTTACCATCCCTAGACAAGCAGTCAAAGTTAGAGGACCATTAGATTGGGGAGGTGATTGGCAACATTTGTCTGGCAGAGTTCACCTACTACTACTATTAAGCTAGCATAGGAGTGGCTCCACTTGAGGCCTTGTATGAACAACCATGTAGATCACCCATATGTTGGTTGGAGTCTCAGAATGGAGTGATTGTTGGCCCACAATTATTACAAAAGGGAGTGAAAAAGATAAATTTTATTAGACAGAAGATCAAAACAACCCAAAATTGATAGGAAAGCTATCCATATGTGAGAATGAAAGAGATAGAATTCAACGTTAGGGGTAGTGTATACCTAAAAGTGCCACCAATAAAGGCCACCATAAGCTTTAGTTTTCCCAAGAAACTTAAATGTAGATACATTGGACCCTTTAATATGATTGCCACAGTTAGAGATATAACATATAAAATGGCTTTACATCCTAACATGTACAAGGTACAAATTGTTTTTCACATGTCCATGCTCAAGAAATATATTCGAGATGAAAGTCATATTATTCCGAATTATAGAAAGCTAAATATTCAACGTGATGCTACATATGAGGAGGAGCCAATAAAATTTTGGACAAGCAAGAAAAAATCTTAAAGAGGAAGGGTATAAGCTTGGTGAAAGTGCTATGGAACAAAAGAGGAAATGGGCAAGCGTCATGGGAAAATATGGAGGACATGAAGAAAGAGTAACCCCATTTTCTGTGAAGACCACACATACATCATGTTTTAATTGATTTTATGTGAGTTTTTTGATTGAATTGTGATGGAAGAAGATATGTAAATGGTGTGTTTTGATGATGGAATGGTAATGGTTCATTGGGTTCTCAGACATTGAACTTGTTAGACACGTTACGGGATGAAAAAGAATGAATTACATATGTCATTCATATTTAAATTATGAAATTATGATAATACTTGTACTTTTCTGTAATCCATGATGGATTATTATTCATAAGTAGTTGCATGATAATTTTATAGAGTTCTATAAATTTATAGTCAAACTATCATGCTAGTTAACGCATGTAGCAAGTTATATAAGGAAATCTTATTGAATTGTGGTTTAATGGCAAAATTGGTTATAATAATAAATTGCATGAACACTCGTCATGGGTAGTTGTTAAAAGATGTAATTAACTTTTTAAAATATTCAAAATTTTATTGCATGTTAATTAAGTATAAATTCAATTAATTTCATTATAAATTTACTGCGATAACGTTGTTGCGCATATAATATCTGACCTCTTTGCTAATATTATTTAGTTTATTTTTCATTCTCTTGAATAGGATATAACCATACTTAACTCTTTATTTTTTACTGCATAAATTGTTTTTTCTTTATATAAGTTAGTATAGATTAATGAAAGATATTTTGAATTATATAACTATGTGTTGATTATTTCGAGTTTGCTTAAGTAGGATCTTTGCCTAATGCTCAATTACGAAAGAGGAGAAATGATTAAGAGAAACCCATATGAATTAGTTGTTGGATAGCTTTTACCTTTGGTAGGCACGATGGACACAATCACATGGGAACCAATTCGATATCCCCGATAGTTAGTTCAACTAATATTGAGTTTAATGTGTGGACTTAAGCACTTATTTACACGCTCAAATTATTTAGGTGGAAGTCTAGCATTATTATTTGTCCGATAATTGAGTTCTGCCCAAGGGTAAGATTTAGTCATTGGATGTGGACGAATTTGCCCACTTACATGTTTGTGTAGGAGGTTTAAGGCTAGATTAGTCTTTACAGATTAATTAATGGATATTCTAGGAATAGTAGAAGGCCGTAAGTTTAAAAGGAGGTAAAGAGGTTCTAGGCTTTTTCATCAAAGAAGAGGTTTGTAATCTATGTTAAAATATGTTAGTAGTGCAGATTCATGCAACGTCTTCATGTGCTATGTTTTGTATGATGTTATGTGGTATCTACATGCTTGTTTACATGTTAAATACTTTTACAACTAGTTAGAACAATGTTATAGGTGCCAATTCATTTTTAGAAGCATTGTAAATAAGTGTTACATATTGTTTTAATGATTTAACAAAGTTCTACAATCAAGTTGTTGCAAAAGAATGAGTTTAGAACATTTTCACAATTGTTTTGATTGTTTCTTTAAACTAAAATCATGGAAGAGTAGGTTAAAATCATGTTAGATTGAAAATTTGCTACAACCCTTGTTTTATTTAGAAAGCATAAAAATATTTTTTTTGTTTGATAAAAATCGGAACTAAAACAAAAAAGATAAAGAAATCCGGAACTGAAGCCTTAACGCCAATGCCACAACACTGCGTATAGGGAAGAAGCGAGATCGACCCAGCGCCATGACACTCAAAACCAAGGAATTGAAGCCACAATCTTCATTAAAAATTGAGTGCCACAACGCTGACCTTCCATGTTATAAGCACCACGACACTCACTTAAATTAAGATTAGGACTGAAGCCCAACACTGCAACACTCAATGCCCGGGTTATTGGCGTCGCAACACTCGTGCCCTAGATTTAATTTTTATGTTTATTTGTTAAAGATGATTGATGCAAGCTATGTTTATGATTATGTAATCACCATATAATGATTGCAAGATACTTTTAACATATTATTGTTGCTTGTAATGTGCTATATGCAATCATAAACATCATGCATGTCTTATAGGCATGGGTAGACTAATCTGGATAGTAATACATGTTAACAATCATCCAAAGTAATAGCGATTCATGTAGCTGAGACTTGGAGCTTGTCAGCAAGCTAATCAGATCCCCATTTAGTCATTATTTGGAAAGTTTTAAGATCCTTTGTCTTTTGTGATTAATTAGATATTTTCTCCTTTTATATTACGTTAAATCAACATGTCGTATGTTTTATATAATGTATGTTCCTAGGCACTATTTTTCAGGTTTTCTTTACCAACCAAATTATGTCAGTTCTAACCAATTCAATAGGCATGTTACACCACAAGGTACAACTCATTACACCAGAAGGTACAAATTACGTCTTGATAGTACATGTGATTGCTTGTAGTAACCATGTGGGTTTTGGAGCTAGCTACCGCACTTCCCTAGGTGTTAGATGCAGAGTTCACCAACACACCTAGGTGCAAAAGTTATCTAGAATAGACCAGGTGTCTAAACATATATGTACCTATGTGCACTAGCGGACTATAGTTAGTATTGTAGTTTTCTTGACATATGTTTTTAAGCTATTAAGGCACAAACCCTAGGGATTAAAAGGCTAATAGCTAGTTCAACTTTCTCAGTGAAGTCAACATCGTTGATGAAAAAACTAAGCTACTTTTTACATAGTTTTCTAAAGTCTTAAGGGGCTGACTCTCTAGAGGTCACAAAGGCAAAAGACTTAGTTGATTTTTCAGTAGTTTACCAAGACTAACTTATTAGTTGTAAGGGTATTTAACTTAGTATTTTCTAGTTAATTTATTAACTTAGTATATTATAGTTTTTCAAAAGCCTTAGCTAAAAGCTACCAAATTAACTAGTTAGTTATCAAGGATGGATAACCAAGTTACATAAATTATTTTATTTATGTTAGTCAAATTATTATACTTGTGTCATTAATGATTATTGTTCCTCCAAGTTATTCTTGATCGATGATCGGTTGAGTATTATCGTATTTAATAGATCAAATTTAATCTTGTTTTCCTATTTATTATTTACTACATATTTTAGTAGTAAACTTGTACCTTATATGGGAAACTAAACGGACATGTATGCATGTTCATAGGTACCAGAGCATAGGAGCCATGGGATGGAGACTATGAGGGAATGGAGACTCTTAACATTAGTTTTACATTTATTTTTTGCATTAGTATTTTATTATGGAGCTATTGTTGAGACGGTGATTATGTTAGTAGAATATTTGATGAACATAAAAACTTGAATATTAGTGATACTGCTAGAACATATTGATTGGCTTACTAGTATATTCCACTTGCTCTTATTTTAATATATGTTATAATTCTTGAATTATATGGTAAATATATTATGCATGTACCTTTAGGAGATGATGCATGTAACAACCTTAACAGATTTTATGCATGTTAGAATTGAGGTCATTTGGAGTTGGTGTCAGAGCTGAATCATTTTACCAGCATATTACTATACATATTTCTCCTCATTGATATACTAGTATATGGTACCCCATTCCTTATAAGACAGATTAATAAGATTGATTTAAATATTTTAGAGAGTTTTTTATTTTTCAGTTTTTTCTATGTTAAAAATGGCCAATTGGATTACCAACCAACAGTTGCAACAACAAAATGAGCAAATGGAGCAACAATTCCGACAACAGCAAGAACAACTATACACTTGATGGTTGCTATGGACAATATGAATCAGAATTTTCAGGCAACTCAAGATGCACTCCAATAAATTCTAGCAAACAAAGGAGGTAGCCACATGGACTCTAGCTCCCTCAGGAGCCACCCGTCTCCGGTAGTCGCTGAAATTGATGAACATCCTGTTTCTATTGTAGCTGTATCACAAAAAGACAAGACTTTTCATTCTAAAGAAGTTCACCAAGCATGGTGCGTAGGCATTCAAAGGAACTAAAGAGCCTGAGAAGTTGAATCTTGGACCCTCAATATTCTTAAGACTTAAAGAGCAGTGGAGGTACCAGAGAATCAATGGGTGAGGCTAGCTTCCTGAATGCTTAAGGAAGAATCCACATTCTGATGGGAGGTGATAATTTTGATACCCTATCATCATATTTAATTTATGGACAAATCTGAATTATGAGCAAATTCGAGTATAATTTTGAGTAAGTATTATCTTTTGCAAGGAAGTGTAAAATCTAGATAAAGAACAAGTTGGTGAATCCCATTATGTGCATCCCACTTCGAAGACGAAAGATGACTCACAAGTGGATGATAGTGATATCTGCACAAAAACTTGTATATTCTAATCTGTTATGTTACAATTATGACATTTTCTATAAAATATAATCTATCCAAACACACATGCAAGTGGGGGTCAACTTTGCATACACTCATTCTAAGATGGACCACTTATGAAAGCTGCCAAGTGGGGAACATTTCTGCATGTCGCTAGGCCTACAATTCTGCAGATTCTACACTTGTTTTTGATTGGGGGACAGATCTACCTAACCAATCAAGCCCCCAACTATGAGGTGTCAGATGGACACCTTGATGAACAAGAAAGAAATAGACTCATCTAATGCTAATGAATAAAGGAGAACATCTTATATGCACTATTTGAGAAGAAAGTTGTAAAGAAATTAGTAAGATTGAGCTCCATATGACACTCCACACGGGTAATTGGAATTTCTGAGAATAATCTTATCAACTTCACAACTTATTGAGGAAACAAGAGGTGAACAAGGGAACAAGGGAGAATCACACCCCATTTAGAGAAATGATTGGGTTGACTGCACTCCTAGTACTTGGACAGTGAGGAAGCGACTAAGAAAATGCTAGGAAGTTGTCAGGAAGGAGCTGGGAAGATTCTAGGAAAGTCACTCAACCACAACTATACATTCACATACTGACCCACTTGAAAGGGAGTCCACTTCTTCACCTAATTATCCACCTTCTAAACCTTAGAGAGTTCAATTCTTCCTATCATATGGTCTAAAGGAGAGGTTCTAACAATTTAATGAGCCATGAAATCAAGCTAAAAGGAAGTAAGTACATTTGGGGAGAAGATCTATGCTAGGGCCTCAATGATCCAGACTTAGACTATCTATTTTCTTGTTCACATACTTGTGTTCTTTTTGTTGTTTTTCTTAATGATGATTTTTAAATCTTTCATGCGGTGAATTGTATTGATCTATGATAAATAATAGATCCTAGTTAATGTAATATAGCTTTGTTAATCTTTATCTCTTTACGATTGGATATGAGTTAATTATTTCATATTTGTTCTTAATGATTTAAGAGAGTAGCTAATTCTTTTATGAGTTAGAGATTTGATCAAACGCTAGGAATAGGAAGGTCAATGATGTCTTTGAATGAAGTAGTTTATAATTTTGATTGCTGGAATACATTTGAATCATAAATTTTCAAATAGAGGAGTTGTTCATAACACATCAACATGGTCTTGCTTGCCCAGGAATGTGGAATGAAGTAAGGGCGGTAGATTGTAATGCATAGAAAATCCCTTTTACAATTAAATTTGTTTCGTTGGATATCAACTTCAATCATGTTGTAATTGGATAGATGCAACAAAGTTTATTTTGTTAACTTTGTGAAATTGAACGTCTCAGGTTTATCATTAGATTGAAAGAACTTAATTAGTTTGATTCATGGATAATCTATAATAACTTATTAGATAGTTGTTATTACTAGTTGTATGTCCTTGCCTCAATTTCTTATCACGATAGTTTACATTTTTTACTATTTGTTGTATCTAATTTTGTTGATTCCTGTTTTCATCTCTTCTTAGTTAAATAGTTAGTTTAATCACTTAGAGTAATAAGAAAGTCAAAGCATCAAAACCTCATATGAACAATACTCACTTATCACTTTATTACTTGTTTGATGTGTGCACTTATGTGATGCATTGAAATAGTGACGAAAGAAGTCAGTTCAGAGGACTAACTTTGTTGGAAGACATTTTAACACCACCACATGGGTAAAATTCAAGGTTATGTTCAATAATTCATAGTATCGAGTGTTAGGCAATAGACACTCTAGTAGAAACAATCCAGAAAATATTTCCCCTCAAGATGAAATGAAAACAAATATAAGATGAATAGAAGACACCAAGATAAAAAAATGGATGGAAACTTTCTTCTAAATTAGGAAAAAGAAAACCAACCTACTCGATCAACATTGATTAAGAAAATCTTTTACAAATAAAAGTTTGACAAAACTCTCCTAATACAAATCAGACCAATAACAAGATCTGAAATATATAATTCTTGAGAAATACAATATATGAAAAATTGAGAAATTAACATACACCTCAAAAGAAAATTAGATCAACCTCAAACCTTGGATTAAGACCCCGACTTCAACTTGAAATGATGAAAAACTTCTCCAAACTCTCCCTTTATGAGCCAAATGTGCTCAAAAACTCTTAAGAGGATGTTGTGTTTAACATCAACAGAGTTCTCCTTTATATAGAAGAATATAAGTAGAATTGTAGAAGTCACCTCATTAAACTTCTATAGAAAAGGACAAAATCACACATAGGTATACGAAACTCCAACCATTAGTGTAATAAACTGAAAAGCCAAAACTTACAATTGAGTTCTTCCAATACGAATGGGTGAGGGAAACTCAACAAATCCTCCCCTTCACGAATCCATGAGCTAACTAGACATAAGTGGTAGCAAAATTGTCCATACCAGCTCCACTTTGAAAAAATAAATGTTTGTCCTTTGTCACAATCTTGGTTAACATATCTGAGATGTTCTTGTCAGTGTGAACATTGTTCAACTCTAACAACTTTCTCTCCAACACATCTCTTACCCAATGATATCGAACATCTATGTGTTTACTCTTTGAATGAAAACTAGAGTTCTTACTCAAATGTATAGCACTTTGACTATCACAAAGTACCTCATACTTATCTTGACTTATACCAATTTCCTTCAAAAATCTTTTCAACCATAGAACCTCTTTGCAAGCTTTTGTAATTGCAATGAATTCAACTTTAGTTGTGGATAGAGCAACACACTTTTGCAATTTGGATTGCCAAGAAACAACACCACCTGCAAAAGTAACAACAATCCCAGAAGTAGACCTCCTAGATTCAAGATCACTGGCCATATCTGCATCACTATAACATGATAATATAGGCTTGCCTCCCTCCCCCAAAACATAAACCTAGCTTGGAAGTACCTCTCAAATATCTCAATATCCACTTAACTGCTTGCCAATGTTCTCTACCAAGATTAGACAAATGTCTACTTACTGCCCCGACAGCATACGCTATGTCTGGTCTAGTACAAACCATAGCGTACATAAGACTCCCTATAATAGATGCATAAGGGACATTCTTCATTTCATTTACTTCTGCTTCACTTAGCTCACCCTTCTTTAATTTGAATTGAGCTCCTAGTGGAATAGAAACCGGCTTGGCTTCCTTCATGTTGAATCGCTCAAGAATCTTCTCAATGTATTTCTCTTGGGATAACCAAATCTTCTTCGCTTTTCTATCCCGTCGGATGGACATGCCAAGAATTTGCCTAGCTGGACCCAAATCCGTCATAGCAAAGGATTTCCCTAAATTTTGTTTCAAATCTGCAATTCTTGTTTTATCCTGTCCAAGAATCAACATATCATCAACATAAAGAAGCAAAATGATAAAGTCATTCTTCCCAAATTTCTTGTTAAATACACAATTGTCTGAAACAATTTTGTTGTAGCCTTGACTATCCATAAAAGAATCAAACTTCTTGTACCATTGTCTAGGAGCTTGCTTGAGGCCATACAAGCTCTTCTTCAATCTACACACCATCTGTTTCTTTTCCTTATCCACAAAACCCTCAGGTTGTTCCATATATATTGTTTCATCAAGATCACCATGGAGAAATGTAGTCTTCACATCTAACTGTTCAACCTTCAAATCCATACTTACAGCTAAACCTAGCACACAACGGATTGAAGACATTTTTACAGCAGGTGAGAAAATTTTGTCAAAGTCAATACCTTTCTTCTGCCCGAAACCTTTCACCACAAGTCTTGCCTTGTACCTTGGTTGTGAGTTACCTTCTTCATGCTTAAGCCGATAAACCCACTTGTTCTTCAAGACCTTTCTCCCTTTAGGAAGATTCACAAGCTCATAAGTTTTGTTCTCATGCAATGACTTTAGTTCCTCTTGCATGGCACGTACCCATTTGTCTTTCTCTTTGTGACTTAGAACTTCACTGAAGTCTTCAGGCTCACCACTTTCTGTGAGAGTCACATAAGTAGATTTTGGATACTTCGTGGATGGCTTAGCAATTCTACCAGATTTTGTTCTAGTAGCATCAGCCTCCCTTGATCAACAACCTGGTCACCATCATGTACCTATTCATCAACAACATCAGGAACTATATCATTAGTAATATCATTATCCTTACTTTCCCCATCACGAGGCAAAGAAATAGGAATGTCATCTCTGACTTCTTCATCAATCTGTTCAGCAACATCTTGAGCAATATCCTCTATAATTGTTGGAGGAGCAGATGAAGTCTTAACCTTCATAACATAATCCTGGGTATCACTTTGGGTAATTGTTTCATTCCCAAAGTCCTCTAGAAACTGATTTTCTCGAAACACGACATCCTAGCTTCAAACAATCTTCTTCTCCTTAGGATCCCGAAGTCTGAAGCCAAACTCTTCATCCCCATAACCCAGAAATATACATTTAAATGTCCTATCATCAAGCTTAGACCTTAGTTCCTTTGGCATATGTACAAAGGCTTTACAACCAAACACCCTTAAATGAGTGTATTTTACCTTCTTGCCAGTCCAAACTTATTCTGGAACATCTCGATCTAAAGCAAGTGTAGGAGATCTATTAATTAAATAACAAGCAGTACAAACAGCTTCAGCCCAAAATCCTTTAGGTAATTTTGCTTGTAGAAAGCATATACCTAACTCTTTCTTAAATTGTTCTGCTACATTCTCTCAACAACTCCATTCAATTGTGGGGTATATAGAATAGTCTTCTCATGCCAAATGCTATGTTTGTCACAATAAACCTGAAACTCATTAGAACAATACTCACCTCCATTATCACTTCTCAAACATTTTAAAGTCTTCCCTGTTTCTCTCTCTACAAGAACATGAAATAATTTGAAAGTATTAAACACATCACTTTTATTCTTCAAACAATAGAGAAAAAATGGATGGAAACTTTCTTCTAAAGTGGGGGAAAAAAACCAACCTACTCGATCAACTTTGATTAAGAAAATCTCTTACAATCAATTATCAAATAAAAGTTTGACAAAACTCTCCTAATATAAATCAGACCAATAACAAGATCTGAAATATACAATTTTTGAGAAATACAATATATGAGAAATTGAGAAGTTAACATATACCTCAAAAGAAAATTGGATCAACCTCACACCTTGGATTAAGACCCCGACTTCAACTTGAGATGATGAAAAACTTCTCCAAACTCTCCCTTTATGAGCCAAATATGCTCAAAAACTCTCAAGAGGATGTTCTGTTTAACATCAACAGAGTTCTCCTTTATATAGAAGAATGTGAGTAGAATTCTAAAAGTTGCCTCATTAAACTTCTATAGAAAAGGACAAAATCACACATAGGTATACGAAACACCAACCATTAGTGTGATAAATCAAAAAGCCAAAACTTACAATTGAGTTCTTCCAATACGAATGGGTGAGGGAAACTCAACATTGAGAACAAGTTTGTGAGCACAAAACAAGAGATTTCACTAATTTGAAGCAAGATAAGAACCAAATAGTAAGGGAATACGAGCATAAGTTCATTAAACTTGAATGTTTTGCTTTTTCAGTATGTGCTTCGGAAGAAGCTCGCACAAATAAGTTTGTATGGGTACTTCAATATTCACTAAAAGACTATATGACCAGTAAGAGACCAGCTACTATGATTGAGGGAATAGCAGCTGCATGCATTGCTGAAGAGGTTTTAGCAAAATAGTATGGACCTCTCAACAAGGAGAAAGCCAAGACTGAAGCTGCAAGTTCAATCAGCCCTAAGCCAACTCAGAATCAGCAAGTTCAGAACAACAATAATGATAAAGGAATATGAATAAAAATGGCAATGCAACAATAATAGGAATAGAAAACCACTCTGTCAAAATTGCAAGAGGAGACATGATGGGAAATGCATGAAGAATTCCAACAAATGCTTTCTATGTGGAGAATCTAGACATATGAAGAGTAACTATCAAAAAGCCTCAATTCAAGCCAAGTTGAATGCAACTAATGCAAGAGATATGGCTAGGAATATCATAATTGTGGGTATGATCACTATTTATGACACTTCAGCTTTACTCTTATCTGATTTGGGTTATACCCCATTCATACATGTCATATCAACTTATTAGAGAATAAGGTTTCCAACCTCGAATGTTAGATTCACCAATGAATGTAAGTACTCCTAATGACAGCTAAACACTAGTTGACAAGCAAGTAGGACCAGTTTTTGTAAAAGTGAAGAACAAGCTAATAGTGTGGGATTTTGCTATGTGCTATTTGGTAGGGATAGTTGTAATTGATGGATTGGTTGTCTAAGTACCATGCTATCTTAGATTGCAATAATTAGAATGTATACTTAGCTAGTGGAAAAAGGTTTTTCTTCAAAGGTAAAACAATAGATAATCAGCCATTATTTATCTCTTATGTGAAGCCAACCAAAGTATCTGTAGAAAGGATGTCCAGGGTTCCTAGCTAGTGTAGTGGATCAAACAAAAGAGACTAAGGAGGTCAATCAATCGTCAATATGGATTGTGTCAAAATTGTTAGTTGTCTTTCTAGAAGAATTAATAGGATTACCACAAAATGGAAATTAGAGTTTTCTATTGAATTTTTGCCGAGGACTACTCCTACATCTAAGGCGCCCTACAAAATGGCACCGGCTGAACTACAAGAACTCAAAGTATAACTTAAAGAGGTACTCGATAGAGGTTTCATTTGACCAAGTGTGTCACCTTGGGGAGCTCCAGTGCTTTTTATGAAGAAGAAAGAATGTGTACTAAGGCTTTTTATAGACTATCGGCTATTAAATGAAGTCATAGTCAATAATACCTACTTCTAAGGATTGATGACTTTTTGATCAGCTAAAATCTACTAGTGTGTTCTCAAAGACTGACTTAAGATCAGGATGTCATCAACTTCAAACCAAGGACAAAGATGTGATGAAAAATGCTTTCAGAACAAGGTATGAACATTATAAGTTTTTGGTTATGCCTTTTAGTTTAACTAATGCTCCAACAACTTTTATGAGCATCATGAATAGAGTTTTCCATTATTATTTGGATGAGTTTGTTATTGTCTTTTTGGATGGCCCGTGGACTTGTGAGCTTGATGGGCTCGTAAGCTTGAGCCCAACTCAAGCCGAGCTCGTGGATGTGTCACCTTGGCCCGTGAGCTCTTGGGCTCAAGCCGAGCTCTATTATAGCTCGAACCCAACTCAAGCTAAGCTCATTTTTTTATATTTTTTGGATTTTTAATTTTTATTATTTTATGATTTTCATTTATTTTTAAATTTCGTTCAAAATGTTGCCATATATTAGAATATTTCCGCTTTGATTTGGCCTTGGTTGCGGTGGTCGAGGGGCAAGGGGCACTGGCATCTACACTACCATCTTTGCCAGGTGTTGCATCTCATTGTCTTGGGGAACATCATCTTGAGGATCATCAAAAATAACATCATCCGAACCTAGTCCAGGTTTGTTCACATCGTTACCATATTCAAACTCGTGGATAATATGGCAAGCCTTGCGGGAAGATGCCATTTTGAGTTTGAGAGATGACCAAACTTAAAAGTTAAAAAAAATAATAATAATTTGAGAGATTTGAGAAAATGAGAATTGGAGAGTTTGAAGGAATCAAAAGTTTAGAGAAAATGAAAGTTTGAGAAAGGTGTAAATAAATCTTTAGGAGTGGCCTCTATTTATAGAGTGGGTTGGGTAAGTGCTTTTTCAATATTAATTAAAAAAAATAGAGAGAGAGCTCTGTCTCCTCTAGAGCCTTTAGGGCTCCCAGAAGAGCCATAACGGCACTTGGAATCCTGTTGGGCTTAGCCCACTTAGCTGAGTGGGTTAAGCCCAATGGGCTATATATCATAATTTTTTTTCTATAAAAATTTGTTCGGCTCTTAAATGAGAGCCCAAGCCCAACACTACTCGACACTACACTTGAGAGCCCAACCTGAGATCGGGCTTGAGCCAAGCCAGGCTTGTGAGCCAGCAACTCAGGCTCGGCTTGACTTGGGTGTTATGTTTGAGCCAAGACTGGCTCGACTCGAAAAAAATATGAGCTAAGCTAAGCACCATCCCTAATTCTATCCTCAAACAGATGCATGGTCATAGATCATCTAAATACTAGAAGATTTGCTTTATCATGTGTTTTGGATTGACAAGGAAGTTGGGAAGTTTATTTTCCATTAGTTGAGTTTGCTTATATAATAGTTATTAGTCTACTATAGGTATGACACCTTTTGTAGCACTATATGGAAGACCTTGTAGATCACCAACATTTTGGTTAGACAATAGGGATCCAATGCTTGTTGAACAAGAGATGGTTGAGAAAACTATAACGGTAGTTGACTTGATCTGAAAGAGGATGAAAGAGGCACAAGATCACTAGAAAGTTTATGCAGATTTGTACAGAAAACACATAGAGTTTGAAATGGAGATCCTGTTTTCCAAAAAATATCACTAATAATAGGGGTAATGAGATTTGGCAAGTCTGGCAAGTTAAGTCCAAGATATGTGGAACCATTTGAGATCTTAAAAAGAGTAGATGTAGTAGCTTACTAGTCAGTTTTACCGTCGACTCTAACTTCTGCTCATGACGTATTTCACATCTCCATGTTAAAGAAGTACATCCTAGGTGCATCCCATAAGATAGACTTTAGAGGGCTGGAAATTCAAGAGGGTCTTATGTCGAGAAGCCCCTTAAGATTCTGGATATCAAAGAAAGGATAATAAGGATAAAACCCATCCTTATGGTGAAGGTTCGCTCGAGGAATCACGCCCTAGAAGACGCCACATGGGAGGTTGAAGCTAATTCGAGAGCAAAATACCCAAAGCTTTTTCCTTAGCAAATTTCTAGACGAAATTTTCTTTAAGGAGAGTAGAATGTAATATCTAGCCTCTTTGCCAATATTACTTATTTTATTTTTTCTTCTCTTAATTGGGATATAGCAATAGTTAATTCTTTATTTTTCAATACATAAAAATTTTCTTTATATAAGTTAGTTTAGACTAATGAAAGATACTTTGAATTATATAATTATGTGTTGATTATATCGAGTTTGACTAAATAGGATCTTTGTCTTACTTAAATATGAAAAGGGACTAATGATTAAGAAAATTACTTTTGGATTTGTAGTCGGACAAGATTTTACCTTGTAGATGGAAACCATTTCATTTGAAATACAGTGTTGGTTGATTGCATGATGGATATAGACATTGCAAACCACTATCACAATCATTTATGCAAAGGAATTCATATCATTACTCTAAATAAGAAGGCAAATTGAAGGCCATTTGATCGTGTCGGTATATTTAATGCCTTTTTATTGATATTTGTCAAAATAAAAAAACATATATTACACTTGTACCGATCAATTATGTTGGTTTCAGTATTTAAACTTTAGAGCACTTCAACATGGATGGTGACCTAAGTTGATCTGGACCAACTAGTGCTCGGTACTGGTTGCCAACACTCATCTCTACAGTTGGGCATGGCCTAGGCAAGGTGGCACTCATGTAGTGGTGCATGGTGTGTTGAAGTGCCACAGTGCTAGCAGTTCTGCATGGAGCAAGTAGGTGGACTCTCCATAGTGTGCCTGTGATGATTACACACATAGGTGTCCAATGCATGGTGTGCCCACGGTGGTTACAGGTGTCCAATGCATGGGGCACCTTGATAGTTATGAGCTTATGGTGGTGATTAACTGCCTCAAGCATGGGCGGCAAGTGGCCCTTATGCGCACATCTTCTCAGATTGAAGAGAAAGTCGTCCAAGAAAGGAAGGTAGTGGACCTTGCTTGACAGAAAAGGAACACGGTGGGGAAATTGTGACCAACAAGTGTGTGTGTATGTGTGTTTGTGTGTGATCATGAGTTCAAGAGTGTTCCAGGCACGAGTGTCTTAAAAATAGTACAGGGTGTGTGTGTGCATCCTGTTTGCCCTAGATCGAGTTGTTGTCTGAGTGGTACTGCAGTATGCTACGGGCTGTGTAGTAACTTCATCCTTTTGTATAGTGTGAATATATATATGAAGGTTGGGATCGTCCCGTCATCATGTGTATCGGTTTTCATTACATACGTTCTCCTGAGCTTGATTGGTTGGTGTTGGAAGTCAGTTTATCGCTGGCTGGTGTTTGGCACCGGAGTTGCATGCAAAAATTTAGGTTAAAAAATGACCTTATGATAGCAGCCTATATACATATTATTAAAGTTCAAATTAACACATATGCAACATGTCATAAGGGGTTGTAAGGAGCTTAAATAAATTCATAAACATGTAAGTAATGATAAACTAAACATGATATGGCACATCTGAGAAAACACCCCCTTAATGAACAAACCATAATAACCAAAGATTTGTAAGATTAGGTACTGACAGTTTAATGAGGGCCTAGGGATATGCCCTTAAGGGGTGAGCCCCACTTAAACTTGTAGTATTAATAATGAATGATAAGTACTACGAGAGTTACTATGTTTATAAATAGGACATCAAATAGGACTCCCTAGGTATTTGAATCATATAGAGTGAAGTAGAGTTGGGAATTTAGGATGTGAATATTTGAGGTTCTTTTTAATATTGGGATTGAACTCCAATCTACGAGGTGACTATGGAGTTTCAATTCGATCCAACTCTATTGCAAGGTATGCTTCCTAAATTCTGGATAACTAAATTTAACAACTACAAATCATGAATTAGTGGTAGATTGATATTTCCATCAACAAAACATACATTGAACACCAAAAACTAGCAATTCTAAAACTAAGTGAGGGAAAACCACCATCATGAAGCGGTCAATATGTCCCTAAATGCATCAATTGAACATGTTATTAAGAAGCGATAGAAAATAAAAACTCAAATCCGTCATAAAACAACATATAAAATTAATGCAAGTGCTGAATTTAGTCAGTAACCACCCAAACATATAAAGACAATCTTGAAAATCATGAAGGAATACATTTTAATCAAATGATTAAGCCTAGATAATTATATAAAATACAAGAAGTAAATTACAACACTTAAAGCTGGATGGCAATGCATCTACATTTAAATCACATGGTCGTTCATAACTATCCTATCGATCAATGGATAACTTAACCCCAGATAAAACTACACTAATTTAGATCATAAACACACTGAAAACCACATTTTTAAGCATGGAGAAATTATGAACAATAGTTGTTATCATATCTTTCTGCAAATCTAACCATAAACAAGCACATAACAATAGTCCAACATCAAGTATCACCATCCCAACATGTAAACTCACAGACCAACAATAATTAATCAAGAACAAGCAAGAACATACACCACCAGACCATATCCATGACAAAGTCCATTGTCATGCTCCAGAAAAGTTTTGAGAAAGAGATGGGGAAAGAAGTACTTTGCAAAAAGGAGTGAAGGGAAAGAGTTTTCCCAACTTAGAGAAGCTTGAGGAGACCTTGGATGAGCTTGGGAGAAACTCCCTGGTCCTAGGAGATGCTTGGAAGTGGTGGAGGAGGTGTGGGAGAGAACATGATGTGAGAGAAGAGACATGAATAAAATTAATTGGCTCTAGGCTTTTATCGAAGTTTGACAAATGGTGCTTTGCTGCGGCGAACAATCCTGTTCCCGACAACGAAGGCCAAAATATGTCAATTGTGTTGGGTTCCCTCCTTTCATGCACGTAAGAGGAGTTTCAGAAATTGAAGAGTTTTTTTGCTACTAACTTTCGGACAGGTGTGCACTTGGACGGAAATTGAAGGGATTTTTTGGGCATGTTTAACCCAAGCTTGAAGAGGTTCTTTATGAGGAGAAGAAGTGAACAAAAAGGTGATAGAGAGATCATCTTGTGTGTGGAGGCCTAAATTATGTGAGAAGTCAAAAGGGAGAAAGAGGAAAACAGCTGATTTGGTGCTGGGTGGAAGATTGGAGTCCAGAATTTTGTTTGAATCGTTGACTCATTATTTCATCATCATCATTCACAGACTTCAAAGGCATTATTATCTCTTGTATTAATCATCTAATTTATTAGTGATTGGTTTGATTAGTATTTTGGAGTTTGTTCTCCCAGGATTCTATGCTTCTAATTGTTGAATAATCATAGTGAACTTGGGTCAGTTGCCAGTATGATTTTTCCAACCAATTTGGGGATTTTCTACATAAAATTTAGTGTATCCATTATTTTCTAGCTTTTTGCTTTTTGTGATCTGGTTGGTTAGCTTGTTACTCTATCTTTTTGTCGCCAATTCTGGGATTTTATTTCTGGTAAATCACAACAAGTGACATCAGAGCTTCGTTGTTTGGTTGCCAGGTTGTGGTTTTACTTTTAGATAGTGGTTATGTTTCTGTCTATCTAGTATTTGATGAAATATCAAAGAGCACAAAGTTTGATATTCCCAAATTTAATGGGAAACGCTTTTCAATGTGGATGGTGAAGATCTATGTCATACTATTAAAGGATGGATGTGCATTTGTCATGAAGGGGAGGCAAGCTAAACAAGAAAGGATGATAGATATTTAGTTTGCAAAGAAGGATGAGATTGCTCGGGTTGATATTCTCCTAGCTTTAGAAGATAAGATTCTCTCTAATGTGAAGACAATGAATATTGCTGCCAATGAACTATGGGATAGTTTGAATAGAATATATGAGGATAAGTCTCTGATTAATAAGATTGATCTAAGGAAATATGTAAAACCCATGATTCGAGTCAGGGTTTTATATTCAGAACCGGTCGGTTCGACCGTTATTTTCGAGTCGAGTCAGTTTCAGAACACGTGTACTAAGCCGACGCTAGTCGCGTGTATGAGCTATGAGGGTCATGCGTACCCAAGTATATGATGATAACGTCATGAATACAGCATAACAGAATGAGTTATCAGAATATATAAGAGTATGCCAGTTGTTTTTTTTATTTTTATATATAGTGGATCGTAAAATTAGTTTTAAGCTGTTTACCGCGTTAGGACGCGTTACGGGCAGTTGGGTGGGTTGATAGTTCTAGAGCATATCATTATGATGTTTTGGTGTTATTTGATTTTACGGGATTTTTCCTGATTTTTCTGGATTTTTTTAGGATTTTCTATGACTTAGTTATTATTCTTGACTCGAGCCGGACACGAGTCAAGTATTGTTTACGATATTGCCACCCAGTTGTTTTTCTCACCCCGACCCATTCTTCCTCGCCCAAACCCTTCCTCGACGCCACCCCCGTGCAGCGTCGCCGCCGCCGCTGTCGACGCCGCCTGGCTACCGATCGTCGCCGCCCAGCTTCGCCACGACGTTGCCGTGCCGCCCCGACTAGGCCCGGCCACCATCGGGCCGCCGTGACGTGAGAAAGCCGCACCTTTGTGTCGCGCTTCCATCGCCGATCGTGCCACCGCCGACCGTTGCCGCCGCAATCGAGTAGTCGCCTCGACGTCTTCGACCCCCTAGCGACCTTCCCCGACTGGAGCGGAAGCCATCGCCGCCCAGGCCGGCCGGATCTAGCTACCCATTGCCGCCGGCCTGATTTTAGCCATTTTCCGGTGAGCCACTGCCTCGGCCGACCACATCAATGCCGTAGATGCATCGGGCTCTCCGAGCCAGTTCCAATGATACCCAATATGACCCCATCTAGTCAGTAGACGCCGCCGGTGATTGTCGCCGAAAAACTGTCGAAGAGCTGCCAGAAAACCGCCGGAAGTGCCAGAAAACTATTGAAACCTGCTGGAAAACCGCCGGAAAATCGGATTCGCTGGAATTCGCCGGATCTTCTGAGGAGTTCATCCAGTCGATCCCGATCGAATGTCGGACGCTGATGAGTGCCGAATTCGAGCTCAAAGACGCGCGACGGAACCCTAGCCGTCGCTGATTGCCAACGACGTGAGGTATAATTACCTCCAATTTGATTATTTAAGATTGATAATGATTGTTAACATAGCATGCTAGAATTGGTTAGTTAGGATAAATGTATGACTATGAATGAAATGATGATTGAATGATGAGATTAAGTGTGAATGAAGAGTAAGTGATCTAATGAGAGCATGATAAGTGACTATGACGTAACTTAGAAAAACGTAATAAAATTACTATGAATAGGATGAGTTAGAATTATTTTCACATTTATGATTATTAAGCTGTAGCTGGATACTGTTTGTATTTTGAGTGTGATGTTCATTGTGTGTGATGCATCATTTAGTTAGCGGGCGTTAGTATTTAGTTTTGATGTGTAGGTACGGAGTAGGAGCTCGCCGCCTAGGCGCGATGACACGCTTGGAGCTTCTACCAGGGCCGTTTAGGACTCGACTCTATTTTACGTCTTTCTATTGTATGTTTATCTTATTATTTGTAGGACAGGTTAAGTGGTGTTTTATTGGATCCCACTTAACTCGGGCCATCTAGCTGAACAGATTTCCGGATTAATAACCCCTTGAGGATGAGATCCCTCGAGGATGATTTCGAAAACAAGATCCACCACAAGTTGCCTTTGGGCCTATTATATAAATCCCTACCCAGCCCTATATATATGTAATTTTCGTGTTTTCAGTGAGACGAGAGATGGAGAAACCGACTGCACGTACCATAAGCGGATGCCGTGATAGTCAAAGCGGGCTCTGGATTAGTGCCAGCGGACTGTTCCATTCCCGAGGGATCCTGACAACTCCGCGTTTGAGTTCCTCACACCTGGAGAATGTGGAGGTTAACGGGTACTGTTTAGTATAGCGCATGTCCGGACTTGTGGTTCAAAGGGTACTAAAGGCGACTGCCTGAGAGTACTCGGCCTTCGTGCTCAAGGCCAGGAGAAATATGGAGGTAAGGAGAGGGCTTAGGATAAAGTTTCACGTGAAGTACTGAAAAGAAGTGCTGAGAGCGGAACAGTACCAGCAGCAGATCAGTAAGTTCGGGATGCTACCGGGTCTGCAGCCCAGTGGCTCCTCAGTAGTGCCCTTCAGAGTGTTCACGTGGAGTATATGATGTTTTCTTTCATATGAGAGTTTGCTCTCATAGCCAGCTTGTTATAGTTATTTTATTTTCCGGACCAGTAACACTTATTACTGACGTGTCTTTATACTATATGTAGGTAATAATCAGAGTTGGAGGAGCCAGCTTGGACGGAGGAGCATTGTTGTTGCTTGCACACATGTCAGTCGATTGAGTGGTTATATTTTGTTTATGATACTATTATATTGCGGATGTTGTGAAATGCTAAGACATGGTATGATATGATTGAATGTCATGAGATGATGATAAGATATGATGATGTGACATAATTGAATGCTAAGACACGATGACAGATTGTGTGAATGAAGTTGCGTGATGTATAGATACATGTTTACATATATGTTTATATATAGTATTTTGATAGGGTGACCCTAATTGCACTTTTAGGGGAAATTCTGTCCGTTTTATTTTAGAATTTTCATCGATTTTGATAGTAATTGTGATGGTGTGTAATTTAGTTTGCATGTCATCCATGTAGTATCATGTTAGGATTTTGTGCATTCATCCATGCATGACGAGTAATATCTTCATCTTAAGACGCCGAGATTAGATCCGCACGAGTTGGATTCGGGTTAGCTGACCTAACCGGGGCCTGTAACATGCCAGTTCGGTTCACGAGCATGGACCGGATTTAGGGTGTTACACAATAGTTATACAATTTAAAGATGAAGGATAAGGTGTCAATTCATGATCACGTTAATGAGTTCAACTCCTTGCTAATAGAGTTGATATGTGTCGACGTGAAGATAGATGAAGAACAAGTTATTTTGCTTCCTTTTCAATTTCAGATTTATGGGATAATTTAATCATGAGTTTGAGTCATGTTACAAAGTTAATAATGGACTCTGTGGTGGCATCACTTTTATCAGAGGAGTTGTGGAGAAAATCCTTCGAGTCATCAAATTCGACATCAAGATCTCAAGCATTGCTGATGGAAGAAAGAAGAGGTAGATCACATGGTAAGAGTATAACCAGAAGAGATAAAAGTAGAGGTAGATCCAAGTCAAGAGGGGACTTGGGGTGTTACCATTGAGACAAGTTAGGTCACATGAGGAAGGATTGTTGTAAACTCAAGAAGGATAAAGGAAAAGACATCAATGACAAAGATAATCATCATGCAAATATGGCACAAAATGAGTTGATTATGGTTGATTGTGGGAAAGAGTGTTTGAAAAAGGCATGCAATTACAGTTGGGTAATTAATTCGGGGGCATCGTTTCATGCAACCCCAAGTAGAGATTCTTCACAACCTATGAGATTGTAGACTTAGGTGTGGTGAAGATGAGAAATAATAGAACTTCAAAAATGGTAGGATAAGGTGATGTGCATGTGGTAACAAATACAAGTTACAAGCTTATGCTCAAGAATGTTAAACATATTCTAGACTGAAGAGTGAGCTTGTTGTTTACAGAAGTACTTGATGATAATGGATTACTTCACATTATTACTTCACATTTTTCACAAGGTGTTTGGAAATTTGTGAAAAGATCGTTGGTAATTGCCAAGGTGAAGAAATGTTGATCCTTATATAAGTGTGACTAAAAGCTAGTCCAAGGGGAGGCAAATGCCTTCTCATCTAATATTATGGCTGATTTGTGGCATCGTCGATTGGGGCACAGAAGCAAGAAGGTACTAGGGGAGTTGAAGAAGAATAACTTACTTCCCATTCTCAACGAAACTTCAATCAATCCTTGTGACCATTGTTTGATAGCCAAACAACATCGAACTTTATTTGCAAGGGCAATTACAAGGAAATTAGGAGTTCTTGAGTTGGTGCATACGGATGTATGTGGGCCTATGGAGGTAAAATCATTTAGTGGTTTCTTTATTTTGTCGCCACCATTGATAATGTTTCTTGAAATTTGTGGGTCATACAATAAAAAATAAGAGTGATTTATTTGGTATTTTTAAGATTTTCCATATTATGGTTGAAAGAGAAACCGAAAAGCCCTTGAAATGTCTTAGAAGTGATAATGGTGGAGAGTATTATTTTAATGAGTTTGTTGAGTATTGTAGCAAGCACAAAATTAAACATGAGAAAACTCTTCCTAGCACTCCACAATAGAATAGAGTGTGGAGAGGATGAATAGGATACTCAATGAGAGGGTTTGAAGTACATTGTCTTCAATGACATTGTCTAACAGCTTTTGGGTTGAAGCCTTGAGTACGGCTTGTTACTTGGTGAATAGATATCCCTCATATGCATAGGAAGGTGATGTACCACTACATGTTTGGAGTGATAAAAATGCAAACTACTCTCATTTGAGAGTGTTTTGATGCAAAACTTGTGTGCACGTACCCAAGGAGCAAAGGAGACTATGGGATTGAGTGTATATTTTTGGGCTATGGGATTGATGCAAAACTTGTGATTGAGTGTATATTTTTGGGCTATGGTAACGACAAGTTTGGTTATAGACTATGGGATTCAAAGAAAAGAAAACTCATTCAGAATAAGGATGTGGTGTTCAAAGAAGATCTAGCTTTTGGGGACTTTGAAAAGGAAGAAGAAACTCCTCAAGAATATGTATGTAGAAGCTTTGAAGAAAGAATTGAACCACCTACCTCAATTCGAGAAGAAAAAGAGGCCAGAGTTGATCAATGACTTCTTCCACCAAGTGATGATGGGGAAGATACATATGAGTTTTTTTATGGTGTCGTTAATGTTTTTTTTATGATGATAAACAGGGTGAAGAAGATCTAAATCAAGGGGAGCCAAGAAACTTGAGAAAGTCAGCTGAGGTCCCAATGCCATCAACAAGGTACCCACCATTAAAGTATGTGAAGCTTGCTGAAAGTGGTAAACCAGAAACTTTTAGTAAAGTGATGACCCATATGGATAAGAAGAAATGGTTAACGGCCATGTAGGAAGAGATGAATTTCCTGCGTGAGAGCCATACATATGAGTTGGTGGCTCTTCTCAAGGGGAAGAGAGCATTGAAGAACAAGTGGGTTCACAAGATCAAGCATGATAAGAATAGTCCACAACCAAGGTACAATGCAAGGTTGGTTGGCAAAAGAAAAGTATTGACTTTGATGAGATTTTTTATCCTATTATTAAGATGCCTTCTATTAGAAATGTTTTAAGTTTGGCAGCTAGTTTGAATTTGGAAACCTATCAATTAGATGTGAAGAGTGCATGGTGATCTTGATGAGATGATTTGCATTGAGCAACTAGAAGGATGTGAAGTTAAGAGAAAGGAGAAGCTCATGTGCAAGCTAAAAAAGAGCTTGTATGGATTGAAACAAGCTCCAAGATAGTGGTACAAGAAGTGTGATTCCTTTATGGAGAGTTAGGGGTACAAGAAGTTTGTCTGGGACCTTTGTAACTTCATCAAATGGTTTGGTGAGAATGACTTCATAGCTTTGTTGCTTTATGTTGATGATATGCTAATTGTTGGACAAGATAGTGCTAAAATTTCAAGTTTGAAGAATAACTTGGTTGAGTCCTTTGCAATGAAGGATTTAAGACAGGCGAAACAGATTTTGGACATGTACATTTGCCATTACAGAGGAGATAAGAAGTTTTGGGTGTCACAAAAAAGTACATTGACAAGATACTTGAGCTGTTCAACATAATGGATGTGAAGCTGGTGAGTGTTCCACTTGGGGGTCATTTCAAAGTGACAAAAAATGAGATGAGTGAGAATGAGAAGGAAGAAATGGAAAAGGTTCCTTATGCTTGAGTGGTCGATAGTTTGATATATGTTATAGTGTGTACTAAACCAGACATAACATATATGGCTCGTGTAGTGAGTATGCATCCTACAAATCCTAGTAGGGTGCATTGGCAGGCTATGAAGTCAATTTTTGAGGTACTTGAAAGGCACATCCAAGGCACGTTTATGCTATAGGAGTGATAAACTATTATTAGTTAGCTACACAGATGCAAATATGGTCGGTGTCTTTGTTACAAGGAGGTCTACTTTTGGGTTTGTGATCACTTTAGCTAGTGGGGCTGTGTCAATATTGTTACAGTTGTAAATGTGTGTTGTTTTATCCACTATTAAGGCTAAATTTATTGTTCTTGAATGATTTTGACTGCAAGCAAGATTGATAAATGGTCTCTTATGATAGCCAAAGTGCCTATGGGAGACGTGCCCATACGCCCCATCATGGATGACCTCCATCATCGGTAGACAGGCCCATTGGGCGTCTCCATGGCATCTCTTGTGGGCATCTCACAAAAATAAGCTACTAAGGTGGAAGACAGGCATCTCAACGCTCATGTTTATCGCTTAGGCTCACTTAATGGTTATTCAGAGTCCCCATCTAAAGGTAGGCATGGGCACCGAAGTCCAAAGCATGCCTGATTGAATTTAACCGACTGAATTTGGCCGAATAAAAACAAACTAAACATGGACATTTCTTTGTCCAAGTAAATGACCGACCGAGTGTTTGATATTTTATATTAATAATATAATATCTTCAACATTTGTGAGGCTAATATTATGCTTTATGGAAATTTTCAAATCATGATATACATTAAAATTAATTAAGTTTATGCATAAAATTGATATTTAATATGTAAATAACCCAAAATGACTTACATAGAAAAAAGATAAAAGTCATCCTAATATTTAGGAATTTAGAACACTACATTCACTTCAACAATCATATCAAACCTTTTACAAGATAATTAGAATGCCCTCAATTAGTATCATAATTTACTAAATTTTTAAAATTTTACTCATATATATTTCCAAGTCAAACAAAAGATAATCGATGCATAGAAACTTTAAATTAAACATTGATATAAAAATGTAATCCAATATTACATAAATTTATAGACAAAATATTCTATTAGTTGATTCTACATCCAATGTAGCTCACCTACATGAAAAAATATACAAAAAGTAAATTACTTGTAGAAATATTTTACAAATATTAGAAGAGTGGAAACTCAATATAATATTCTCACATGTTCATTGTAGACACAATCATTAATATCTTCTCATTCTTCAATATTCATTATTCCAAACAAATTTGACGATGAACTTATTTATTTCTCTATAGATAAAAACTATAATAGCAAGAGAAGAACATATGTTAAAAAATATATTAAAAATAAATACATAGATATAAAATATGAATTACTTTCATATTCACTCCTCAACCAATTTTAGGTACATATTAAAGCTTTAAGTATTTTTGGACTTAAACTATTCTTAGTTGAGCCAACTATTTGTTCTCCAATACTAATGCTAGTTCGAAGGAGATAGTTGATTTAGGAATGACTAAAACATCTAAATTAATTTTTCGCAAAATAGGATATTTTACTATATTCAATCTCCACCATGATAATATATCAAATTGTTCATCTACTTCATCTACAAAAGGAATAGTTAGTTCATCAAAATAATTCTTCGAATCAGATTGTGTTGGCTCCTTTTATGAACATTTCAAAATTAACTTACTTAGTCATTGCAATCTCTTACTTAAGCCTCAAATAGGACGAATAATTAATCAATTTTTAATTCTGATAGAAGGCTTGTTTGACACACATCTAGCCATGATTTCACATCAATCTTATTTTTTGAATTTTCCCATTATAATATAATATTTTTTTATTCAAATATTTTTTTAAAAAAGTGATTTTAATTTTATATGCTAATTGACATGAGATAAACTAAGAAAAATATAAGAGATAATGATTATATAAATGAGATATTAGTTGTTTGTGAGAAAAAATAATATTTATAATGAAAAAATAATTAGATAATAAAATAAATATGAGATGAAAATAATTTCCTTTATTGACCGAACTTTGACCGTGTTCGATCGTTACTGACTTAACTGAAGAATTTTGACCGTAGACGACCGACTTTTTGCCCAAGGTTAAGTAGATAGACATGGCAATGCCTTGTCCGATGTTTGACCAACCGACGCCTACCCTATTTAAAGGATATTGGTCTACCAATACCTAGTAAAATGTCTGAGAAGTGCATTTTCATATCTTTGAGCGCTCAAGTCAGTGAGGAGTAGGGGTGTAAACAAGCCAAGCTGGCTCGCAAGCATTTTACATTCGGCTCGATTTAGCTTGAGCTCAGCGCATTAATTTTGTGTTTGAAAAAATAGTCGGATCAAAATAGATAGCTCGTTAAATAACAAACAGAGCTTGAGCTAAGGAGTGTTCAGTTCGATTTGGCTCAAAACTCAAACCCGATGTGTTCAAACTTGAAAAAATTTTGATCCTATATAAGTTAATTATTTTATACCCTAAACAATTATTTACATGATAGTGGTATAATCCTAATAATTTATATACTTACAAACTACTTACTAATAAATACTTAGTACTATTTACTACTAATTGCCAAGGACTAACTACAAATTGCAAAGGATTTAATGCAAAATGTCAAGGACTTACTACTTATTACTTTATTAATAATTAACGGAGGCAAAAATTAGCAATACTCAATTTATATAATATTATATATTTATCACTATCTTTGTCCTATTACTAACTACTTACCTAATCACACACACATATTAGCTAACTAGTGCATATAACAACATTATTTTATAACCCAGTAATAAGTCATCAAAATAAAATTTCTATTTTGGTTAGAAATAAGTGGGAACTATAACATAAGGTGAACTATGCAAATGTTATATACAACCAAAAGAATAAGTTTGATCAATCTAAAATTAAAATATTAATATTTTGAAACTCGATATTTAAATGGTCGACCTAAAACTTGACTTGAACTCGAATCGAACGAGTTGAGTTTGAGCAAGGCAGTATTTGACTCGAGTTGACTCAATTATAACTCGAAATTGACTTAAAATCAACTTCTAGCTCGACTCAATAAAATAATATAATAATATAATTGTCTACTCAAAATAAATTTAAAATCATAAATAAATATTATTATTGACTACATATTAAATGATTGTGGTGGGGGGTGTTTTGTTTTTTATTTTTTATTTTTTTATCAAATTTAGGTCGTCCTTATAATTAAGTAATCCAAATTAAAATTTAATACAAAAATATTATTTGCCCTAGCTAAGATAATTTTTATATATATATATATATATTAATAAGTTTAATTATAATTAATTATATTTATTTGTATATAACATAATAACAAAATAATATGATAACTTATACGAGAGGTTTTCAAATTAAAATCTTGGATGTAATGTCACTCTTTTTAATAAAAATATTTTTGACTTTGTAATCGAACGTTGATGGCTCTCGCAACGAGGGGCGGCCTCGCACATAATGTCCAACCAAACTATTTCTCTTACACAGTAAAGAAACGTTAAACCTCCAACCTCCGCTCCTCGCCGTCGCCGTCGCTGCCGGACTATTTCCGGGAAATGGCTGATGAACTGCCGGCGGCGAGGCTTCAGCTCACTATCTTCTCCGCGCAGAGCCTCAAGGACGTCCGCCTCCTCGGCCCCACCCGCACCTCCGTCTTCGCATGGGTCGACCCCGCCCTCAAGCAAGCCACCGCCGCCCACCGCGCCACCACCCACAACCCCATCTGGAACCAGACCCTCACCATCCCCCTCTCCGCTGCCATCCTCGCCGACCCCTCCTCTACCATCACCCTCCAACTCCTCTGCTGCCGCACCGCCTCCACCGCCGCCGTCCACCTCCGCGCTGTCCGCAACGACGGCCGCGTCTTCACCCTCCCCCTCGAGCGGCCCCCCGGGCGGTGTCGGGGTTTCGTCACCGTCTCCGCGCATATCTTCTCCAACGGGTGCGTCGCCGGAATTCCGGTGGAGAGCGCATCGAAGGTGGAGCGGCTGCCCCGGGTTCCTCCTCTTCCTCAACAGTTGAAGGGATTCTTCGTCGGATTGGTTAGTGGTGCCGCCGCTTTCTTACTGGCATCGCGAGTGGCTTGCCCGTCTTGACAGGTTTATTAAACAAAGTTCTTTTTTTTTTTACAATTTAGAATTGCAAAGTAGAAATTGGTATTGTAGTTGGAAGATTATGTGCAATTCAATTAGAGACGTCATACAGAAATTTTTAATGAACAATTACAATGGCTTCTATGATGTATTGACCGACCTTAGTGAACATCTTCTCACGTTAACTGCTTGAATTAACACGTTCTTGGTCTTTTCACCGTGGGAATACTATCAGTTACAATCACAACGTATAAATTGGCGTTGTAATTTGAGGATTATGCCCAATTAAGGACGTGGTACAGTGATTTTAATGAACAATTACAGTGGCCTAGATATATGATGTATAAAGTGATCCTAATGAACGTCTTGACAGGTTTAATATTGTGTGCATCAACAAGTTCTTGCCCATGATTTTTATTTATAAAAGTCTTTTTTAGTTCATTATCCTATGTTAATTTGCTATATGTTTTAACTGGAATATGCGCACATACAGATGTGATTCAATCATTTTAATGAACATTTATAGGGGGACCTTTAGGAAATTGGTGTTTTAGTTTGAGGATTGTGTGCAATTCAGGGACGTGATACAGTGATTTTAATGAAAAATTGCAATGGCCGTTATGATGTATACAATGATCGTTATTGTTTGCATCTACTACCTCTTGCCCATGATTTATGTTTATAAAACCTGCTTTCTTTTTTATTTCACTGTCCTATGTTTATTTGCTAAGAAGTTTGACTGGATTATGTAGAGATGTTATCCAATGTTTATATGTAAAAAAATTTTAACTCGAATATGCATACTTTGAGATGTTATCCTATGTTTATAAACTTTATATAAAAAAATTTTAACTCAAATAGACCCAATTAGAGATGTGATACAGGCACTTTACTGAAAAGTTATAGGGGAAGCTGGATGTGGTATTTATGCCAATTAAAATTGCTTTTTGCTTCGTTGTGCTGAGCGTGAATTCGAGAGTATTAACTGGCGTTGTTGTTTGATATAGTTAGAAACATGGTACATTGATTTTAATGAACAATTAGAAGGGCTTCTATGAAGTTGATATGCCAATTTCAGTTGTTTTGCTTGTTTATGGTAAAACACGAATTTGAGAGTAGTAATTGGTGCTGTAGTTTGAGTAAAATAGTCTTTATGACTATATCTAAAGGATTATCTTGTACTCTGGTCCCTTTGGGGAAAAAATGTGTTTAAATTACATAGTCCACCATGCTAAGAACTATATTGATGATACTGCTACAATAGGGATGTTTTGCTGGATGGTGGCTTTTTTTATTTACATAGTTGACATTTAATCATTTAATTTTCATGGTTATTGATTGATGATCTTTCTCGATCTGAATCATAAAATGGGAAATGGTACCTTTATAAGAGGTGTTTTTATCTCAGAAACTTAAATTTCCCCTCTCTTCGATGAAAAGTTATAGTGGCAACTAGGTTTAGTGTTTAGCAAGAGTTACTGAACAGCTTCTTGACTGGGCTACTATTGACAGGTGCATTAGGAAATTGAGATCTGGGCACGTTTTATCCCTCAGTCCCCCGACCCTGTGCAATAGGACACTCAAAAGAGCCTACTGCCTACATTTTAGCATATCAGTGATACTGATGGAATATGGAGGGGCAGGGCATAGATCATGATTTTCTATGAGGAGAGGACATGTGGGACTTTGGATTCTTATTTGTGCATTCTACGTACTGCAGGAATCATTATATTTTATATTGATCACGGCTTAGAAAGTGGTTGACCAATCATCCCTTTATTATTTTCAGACCCTGGTTGTAGATTGACATGGAGCCTTTGCTCTCTTGCTATGGATCTGTAGTTTTGTTTTAAATTTAGGTTTTATTTACATTAAGGAAATAATCTTTTTAGTCTTTCTCCATATAAATTGAAGTATCTTTAGTTATCCAGTGAGATGTTTTATTGTCTATTCATACTTCCATACTTTGATGTACTTGATAGTTCGGATATTTTATGTTGAGTCCATGCCATTTTCCTGAGGCGCTAAGCTTCTCTGTCTCCTCTTTTATTATAATCCACTTATTTATATTCTTCTTTCGTTTATTTTTTCAACAGCTACTTTGTGATTCGATTGATTTGAGTTATTTGATGCTGATTGTTGCCTCTTGCTGCTGAGTTAATTGGCAATTGGGAGTATTTTGAAGCTGGCTACTTAATCAACAGTTTGGCTACCAGAGTTGGCTGATTTATGATTTTCATAGAGATATCATTGTTATTTCAGGATACCTTGTTGCTGTCAGTTCTCTCATCGGAAACCAACTCTCTGTTTGCTTCCAGTAACTGGAAACTAGTATTGCAGCATTTGATGATTTTATTTTTAGTTGGTTCGCTTTGAAGATGTAAAACCCCATAGGTAATTATTATTAAAAAACTCCTTAAAAAATGTGTAAAAAAACAATAAATGAATAATTAAATAGATAATAATAGTTTGAGGTTGGAGGGATTTTTAACCACGTTCAAAATTTTTTTTTGAGTATGGCTGGACTTGTTTGGTTAGTGGAGAGTCTTTTAGGGGAAGAAGTTAGGAGGGGGTTATCTAGCCTCTTCTTATCCCCGCTGTTTTATAAAGAAGGAAACTTTTTCATCCTTTTCTTTTAGACTTCTCCCGTGTGTGATTTCTTCTTCCTTCCAGGTCTTTTTCTTATCTTCTCCACTTTATTTTATTTAGGCATTCATGGTTCAATCATATAGATCATCTACTTCGTGTATATATATATATATCTTGTTTTGTGTGGTGAGAATGTGGGTTGTGCTGTGTTTTGTGGCAGTGAGGATCAAGAGAGAACTTTTGCGTGTCGTGCATGAGGGGTCGTGAGTTTTAGGGGAGTTTGATGTGAGCGTCAATCCAGGTCTCTTTCATTTACTGGTCATAGTGTTTTGGTGTGGTGTATGATGCCCAGTTTATTTCTTTGTGCACCACTCGAAGATCTGGATCAGTGTGAGTGCATGGTTGCCTTAGTAGTTGTGGTTGGGCAAAGGAAGAAACCAGGGCTGGAATCACCATGGTAGTTGTGTAGGGCGGAGGAAGCCTTGTCCTTCGCGGTGTTGATGAGATAGAACGAGAGCATGCGGACTAGTTTTGTTTCCTGATCAACCAGTTTATGGAGGAAGTTGCCTTGGTGTGTGTCGAAGCTTTCCGCCCGTTGTCGTCTGTTTGTTTTCCATCCATGAGAGACGAGCAGGGGATGAAGTTTTAGAATCTATTTATTGATAAGGTGTGGAGGCTTGGAAGTTAAATCTTAAGTCGAAATATTTCTTGTGTGAGGTGTGATAGGGTCTTTGTTTTGCTGATTAGAGTTTGGGAAGTGAGCGTGTTTGTGCTTGGGAGAGGTCTGGGCAGTAGAAGGGAGCCGCATTGGCTACTTTGGGACTTCATCTCGATTGTTTACTTAGCATTGTAAGTTAGTATTAGTTTCACACTAATTTAATATATGAAGATAATATCTTACCATCAGTTATAGTAATGTGTTTGTGAATGGGTAATTAAAAGATTAACGACTGCACTATTCAAGTTAAAAACACATATAGTTACAAAGTTTATAATTACTGTTTATTGTAAGTTTAAATTGTTGATTTTGTTATTATTTGTCATTATTAGTAAGGACGAACATTTATACACTTGATGATGAAATAATAATAATAATAATATAATCATAAGATGATAATAATTATTATTAGATATTTGAAATGGAATATTTAAGAAGATAAAATTATTCTTTTTATTCTAATATTATATTAGTAAATATGTAATTTGTCATATCATGATTCTCATTTCTTTATGAATATGGTGTGTTTGAGTTGACCTAATTAGTGTTGACATGGCATAAGTATTATTCCGTGACTGTTTGTGTTAATATTAAAATTATAATAATTATAATGGACTATCTAGATCAGGAGTTCCCATGTGGAGCTTACATGTAGTAACAATAAATATTGAGAAAGTTAATTTGAATAGATTAATTATCCGGTAGCAGCTAAATTCACATTAATTGAATAAATTGTCTTATTTTATCGTTCACGGTACGACAAGTGAAACTGCTATTGTTTTGAGGGAAAACTCAAATTATTTAATTGTTAACTTTAGTAATCTAAAGTTATGGAGCTAGGGGCAATTGGCTAATTTTGGTGATGATCAAATAAATTAATACTTTGTTGTGGTTGTTTATCATTTGTTACTTTCATTAGGCATGGTATATCATTTTTCATTCATGCATTCTTTATTAGTATTATACGTATTAAGGTATAAATATTTTTTTGCTTATCAACCTAGAGAGTGCGTCTTTTTATCCAACGTCACTATTTCAAGTCTCTATAATTACTTAACATATTATACATATATATTTTTAGTAGCCTTGATTGGCCTCAACTAAAATTCGACCATTATGTGCTGAGCGTAATAAAGATTTAGGAATTCATTCAATATAATACGGGGCTGCACCTTTAAAATTATTTGAAAGATAAAATATTTGCCCTTATACCGGAAGTGATAACATGATATAGTAGTGCAATATGATTCATTATGCATTTACAATATTGATAGGAGGAATTAATAATAAATATCAATAACTATAAGTCGTGGGTTACGTAGTATATGTGTGCATGTGTGCATGCATGAGGTTGTGTGTGGTTGGGGTGGTCATCCCTCTTAGTATAATTAGAGCTCAATATAATCTCGTAATTAGTAAAAGACTTGATAAATAATAATATAAAATATATTAATTTATTTTTTTAATTATACAACTTTGTGATTTTATTACTAACTTTATTTTGTGACTGCAAGTCAATAGTTTCTAACTGACGATTGATGGTGTGGTTAGTAATTTCCTTGACCAACCGTAGTTGGAAAAATTGATGAATAATATTGGACTTCTTATTTGTATTCTCTAAGTATAATTGTGGCTATGAAAAATAGTTTGTAGTTAATTTATCTTTTATGATTAATAATTTTTAAAAATGGTGAAATTTTATATTTAATTATTTTCGTTTAATTATATCTCTTGTATTTTTGTTTTTACCCCTACGTATTTTTGAGTAACCCAGGACTGTTGGCTATATAAGGTGGGTCATTACAGAAGATCAGTTGAACAGTTGACAGAACAATTAGTGGTTTTGTTGCTAACTTGTTGAGGAGCTGGAATTTAGTTTTGAAAGTGCACTTCTACTAGATCATTAAGTTTAACATAATTGTCTTTAGGTTATCATGTGGGAATACTGTTTACTTTTAATCGCTTCTTGTTCATGATCTCACAAAAGTTCATGTTTTTTATGGTGAAGGAAGCAACAAAATGATTGCTCAAATCTAGCTTTCCTTTTGAGCTGCAAGAGGACTAATTTTGAAATTCTCACCTGATAGCACGCAGCTTGCAGTTTCTAAGTATGAAGATTATGTGGATTTGAACTTTTATTTAATTGATTGCAGGGGTGTTTACATCGGAATGTAAAGGAGCCTTGAAAATGTCTCAAACAAATTTTAGTTGTCAGAGAATTGAATTTTTAGTTGGGTGTGGGTAGGGACGTAAACAAGCCAAACTTACTCACAAGTATTTTATGTTCAGTTCAATTTGGCTTGAACTTGTGCTCGTTAATTTTATGCTCGAAAAAATATTGGGCTCGAAATGAATAGCTCGTTGAATAACAAATAGAGCTGGACTTAAGTACTATTCGGCTCGGCTTGAGCTCAAAACTCAAGCTCAATACATTTAAACTCGAAATAGTCCTCAGTTTGAATTGGCTCGTTAATATTATTGAGGTCATAATGACCTTATATAGTATTTGAAAGAAAATTTTGATCCTATATAAGTCGAGCATGAGCCAAACACAAATATTCGCTCGGCTCGAATATATAGTGAGCAGAACACGAGCTAAGCTAAAACACCATAAATTTTGGATGAGCTCGGCTCGACCCATAATATATCATAGCTCGTCAAGCTACTCAGACATGCTTGTCAAAAATCACACCGAATTCAAAAACATCTCTGGTCGGCTCACCTCGGCTTGTTTACATCCTTAGGTATGGGTATAAATTCAATGGAAGTATTTAATTTGGGTCTGTTTAGTTGTTCCGAAAATCATTAAAGAAATTTAAAATCTGGAGATCAAAATTTTCAATTTTGTTTGTTTGTTTGTTTGTTTAGAAATTTAGTCAAAATAATTTTTTTAATAAAGTTAGTTTACGTAAAAATTTTACAAAATAAAAATTTCTTTTAAAAAGCAAAAAACAAATAGAAGAAATTTTAAGAGACATATGGGAAAGAAATATCTTATTTTTTTACTATCTAAACATAGAAAAGAGATTTTTAAAATTTTATGTCATTTCATTTCATTATATTTTTATTTTATATAAAATTATTTTTTTATTTATAATATTTCCATGTTAACCCAACAGACTTGAATGGTATACTAAGTTTCAGTTCGGGTCATTGATACTGGGTGGGTCAGGCTAGTGACCAACAACATACCAACCCAACCCAATCTTGTGGTATCAAAGACTATAAGCGTGGTGCCAATCGACTCCGAATGGCTATTCCTGCTGCTTAACATTTGAGGTCAAATTTAATTTAATAAAAATATTGGAATATAATACAAGGCACTGTATAAAATGTACGTTACGGGTTTTATGTCAGAAGTATTTAATTAAGTTGTGTCTTAATTTGATGTTTTTGTAATAATACTTTTAGGTTGCATGTTCCCTTCTTTCTATTATGTTTGGGCTTATTGATGCATAAGGATGTTTTAATCATTTTTTAATTATTATTGAATAAATCATGTTGGAATCGATCTTGGAGGTTTTCTATTGATCATGAAAAATTAAAGGCTTTTGTTCTTCCTTTTCCCTCTGCCTGAAGCTTAGATCACTTAGCAAGGCTTATGTAAAGAGAACTGTATTTTACCCTATTTTTTAGACTAATGGACATAGAAACGGCGAATACGGCGAATACGGCGAATACCTGAGAGGACTTACATTATAATTTTTCCAAGAAATTTAACTTACTAAAAATAGCTTTTCTACCTACGACATGGTAAATTTTATGAACATACACGGAGTTTATTAGATGAAAACTCTAAAAAACAATTTAAATAACTAAATTTTGCCAGACAAGGCTTAAGTAAGTGCTCCGATTTGTATATTGCATTTTATGCGTTGACATAATTTTTTTAGATTAGGCTCTAAACAAGTTTTAATAACCACATTTTGCAAGACAAAGCTAAAAAAAGTAAAAGAAGTTGAATGACAAATTATGAAGAAATATAATTAGTTTGATTATTAGTCTTCTGGCATGCTGTATATTTTGCGTGTAATATAAGACATAAAGGAAGATGTCTTTTATCATGATCCTATTATGCATATCTATTGACTTTTAGCGTTTGTTTTAAGTAGATGAAAACTCCAAGATTGTTTTCATTGTCATTTAACTTGGTTCGATACGTTAATGAATAATAATAATAAATAATAATAATAATAATAATAATAGTAATAATAATTGACCAAAATAACATTATACATTTATGAGCCTATAAATAATAAAAATTAAATAGAATAAAATATTTCTAATATAAGACGCAAAAAATATACTTTGTATAATTCTTTGAATCACTAAAATAAGATGCATATAAACATCTGCAAGATCCTCGCAATGTCGAGATAAAAATATTAGGAGAACAATTTTGTAATGGATAAAGAGGGGTTAAGTAAATAGAAAAAGACTAATTAGCTAATGACAAGCGAACAATATGGTTTATGATCGACTATAATAATATAACGAATTCCATATCTCCAAACCTATTTCAAGAAAAGGGGGATGATAATTAGAATAAAAACAAGATATATAAACCTTTGCCTAATATGCCAATAACCTACCTGAGGAAAAGGGCAAAAGGCTTTGTACATTGGAAAGCACTTTTATATTTCGACCAAAAATGTCATTTACAACCATTGTCCACTTATACACGCTGATTTGGACAAAGTACCATAAAAACTCAACTCCCTTTTCCAACATAATATCTCAAATTTACAAATTGAAGATATAGAATACTAGGAGTTAATATTCAAATGCTTTAAAATCCTTTTCCTCAAACTCCTGGTAAAATGTTTCATTTGAGGCACTTTCTAGGGGTTAGACATTCAATTCTTTGAAATAGCTATTACTTGAAACGAGTCATAAAATTACATAGCAAAAAAAAGTTAGGATTAGCTTTACTCAAGCTATAGGCCATGCTTAGCCAAATGTAAAGATAAAAAACAATAATTACAACTGCAATAGGAACTAAGAAGAGGTAGAACACTAACAATTCAAGAAGGTTTTACATGCTAATTTTCTCTGTCATCATTTCAACATTATGTCTTAATGGCAGGGAGCATAGCTTCAATGTAAACAATAAGATAGGAAAGGAGACCCAAAGACTCCAATAGTAAACTGTATATTTATTCTATTTGTGATATTAAAACATGGAAAACATTTCATGTGCATAAATCAGAAATATAAATTCCCCTCTTTGATTTTCAAGGTCAAGTAACCACATATAAAGAAAATGGAACTCGTGCATGCTATGAATCAAATACCTTATTTCTGCTTGACTGATTCTAAGTAGTCAGAAACAAATTAAATATCAACTTGAGACTACTCATTCAATCTATTCAGCTATCAATTATTAAATATCATTTCTGTACTGCTCATTCGATCCTTTTCACAAAGAATGATCCTATCAAGATAAACATCTACATGGCCATACGAATCGGATCCTGGAGGGCACTCAAGAGCAGCCTCCAAGACTCGATGGTGGATTCCATTTGCATCAACCGAGTAACCACCCTTATGATCATGGCCTGCTAAACAGACTTTAACACATTTGAAGTTGTGTATTAGCTCCATCACTTCATCGTAATTCCATAGCAATGATTCAGGACATGCTGCACCCGGATCCAATGGGAGATGGCAGCACAAAATCACCTTCTGCTTTAAACTGGTTGAATCTTCAAGCACACCATGCAACCAGTGCAACTGTTCTTTACCACAAGCACCATTGAACATAAGAAACCTCCTCTCTAAGCCAACTGTCACGGGGTTGTTTATGGCCCAAAAATTTTTGACCTGAAACCCTACCCGTGCGGTGTATTCCCCTCCTGGGAACACCAGCCTACTTTCACACGCAGCCGGATACCGCTGTTTGTAGCGGCACGATGAAGGTTGGCGCGCTCGTGAAGGCTCGTACACCTGGCTAGCACCACGCACCTAACTGCCCACAACGCTACTTGTGTTGCTGCCGGTACCGATCACCAAGTTCCCGCGTATGCAGCAGCACGCTGCGACACATGCACCAAGTATTACCCGTAGTATGCTCGCCCCAAGTACCGGTCACCCACACCCGATATGCACTAGACTTAGAATCACAGTCCAACGCCTGGTTACCATATTCGACAATCACACTACTAATTATGGGAATCCACCCAACCTTTATTTCAACCGTAAACAAAGGATATACAAGCAATCACAACCCTGACTACTTGCTGGTCGTGGACATGCAACCCCACGACCAAGCCTCTCAACTCCCTGCAAGAGACCAACTCACAACCCCTAGGTCGATCCCCTGATCAACCTCAATTACATGCACCGATCGATATGCAAACAGGGATTGCTACAACCAGACACGCACCTGATCCTAAAGGCAGACTCACGACCAACGCCACCAGCAGTCGTTCACCAGATGCTCCTATCCGAACTCCACGAATAGTCTGCAGTAGCACCTAGAAGTCTCCTTGCCCGATCAAGTTGTTCCCCTCCACAAAGAACTCACGTACTCTGGAATTCACCAATTGCTTCCACAATTGCTTCGTGCCTTATGTATTTTCTGAAGTCATCCTCATCCAATACACGAGTTAGTTGATGCTGGATATTCACCATATCCTATGGAGATCCTCCACAATCCCAGCGTCACGTCCAAGTTTGCTTGAGTTTATCTCCAAGGCTATGTTGAACTTTATCACCAATGAGTCATTGTCGCACTCCCATTGGCCATGGCGAAGATCAAATATTCACCATATCTTCTCAACTCTATTTGCAACTCTGGCGTCCACCATGCAGATAAGCATGCAATCCACCCATGTAGATAAACATGCCGCTCCTTGGTCGCACCATGCTGGTTCGACCCTTGAGCCAAGTTCCGATCAACCCCTCATGCCAAGTCCTCGCCCCTTGTGCGCACCCAAGTACCGCAACATGGTTCACCGACCCACCTGGCTCGCTACCATGTCTGAACACCGATACTTCTGTCTGCTCACTCGTGCATAAACCTCTGCACGCATCACTCGCTCCTGGTCGCGCCCACGCTCGCCTGCTCGCCCATCTCGCTCACGCCCGCACGTGCGCGCACACAGACTGCACCGAGCTCACCTTCGCGCTCGTGCTCACGCTTGCGCTCGTGCTTGCGCTCGCGCTCGTGTGCCCGTGCCAGTGCTCGCGCTCACGTGCCCGCACTCGTGCTCGCGCTGCGCGCGTGCCAGTGCTCGCGCTCGCGTGCCCATGCTCGTGCTCGCGCTCGCGTGCCCACGCTCGTGCTCTCGCTCGCGTGCCCGCACTCGTGCTCCCGCACTGGACGACGCCCGCACGCGCTGCTCGCCAGTGCCGCTAGTTGGAGCGACCCAACCATCGGCACGCTGCAGCGCGCATGCACCAAACCCGCTCGGTACGCTGCTCGCTCCAGGCTGCCACCAGACTTCGCCGCACCACTCGATCACGCTGATCGCGCCCGACCATGGGTCTCGACACCGCTCGACCCAAATCACGCACATGCTCGGCACTTCACACAGGCACGCTCAGTCATTATCCCGACCTCGCTCCACCCATGCTCGGCACTGCTCGTCCACAGCTGCTGGTCATGCAACTGCCCTCGAACCAACTTGAGGTTTCCTTGGCACCATGTAGCGCCATGCTCGCACATGCTGCCGACGCACCTGCTACACCTCCCGGCACCAAGTCTCGGTCCTTTGTTCAACCTCGGCCCTTCCTTGCCTGCAACCATAACCCGCATCAGCACTTGGTAAGTTGTTTCACCACACAGGCAGCATCTGCCACCTACTCCGGACTCGGGAAGACTAGGGACAACCGCCAAACCCTAGCTCCCTGGGCGCCCAGCAATCACTTCCGTGACACCAACCATGCCCTCAGGACTATTCTTGTCATTATTTGGGTTCTTCTTCGGTAGAAACTCCATCACCTCTATCGACTTAGGGTGATCTAGAGGCCAACCAATTGCACTGATGTCAAAAACATCTAGCACCACAATCCTATACTTCGGGAAGGTGAGAAATCATAATATGCACGGCCATCAACTGAAGGTATATTCAACAACTTAACTAAATTAGTACGGGACAAAGTGTAGCGACAGTGGTTGCCAAGCATGTGATAAACAGGGCCATGGAAATTCTGAAATGCATTTACTACTTTCTGTATAGCAAATTCTGACTCATGCTTAGGGCAGAATCCATCAACAATGTCACCAAAATTGATTGAAAAATCAAGACTTTTCAGTTTATGGCATTTGCTCCAATCATGAACTGCCCTCTGAAGAACTTGAATGCTGTGTCTATAATAACGCGGAACACCAAGAAAGTAACGTCCGTCTGGAATATCTGCATACTGGACATCAGATATTATACCAAAAGAGAATAAAGGCTCGTGCAGGCAAGTACTCAAAAAGCCATTGGTAGACCCATTTAGTTGTAGGCTCTAAAGAAACTCTCTAAGTATCAATCTGCATGCATCACTCCAACATTAAATTTCAACAAATGTGATGAAAGGCAAATTTCAAAAATGTTTTAAGGTTGATTATAAGCTTAAAAAGTCTATTTCTACCCTTGAAATATAAGCAGCAAGCATATGCATTATTTACACTTAGAGATTTGAACAGACATAGGCAACAGAAGCCAATATTGACACGTCCACGTACATGAACAGATATAACATCCTTGTTCAAAGATGATCACTTTCAAAAGTTTCATCCAACATGCTATCAACAAAAACAAAGAACACAGAATACAATAGAAAAAAAAACGTCTTCTTCATGAAATGCTCGCTTTTTTCATTTAGAATGATTTTTATTTTTGCTAAAATAAAAACCCATAATTAGAGCTTCAAAGTTTGTACATCTTGGGCCCCAACTAAGGGAGAACCGACCCAAGTGTTACTCAGTAATAAGGTCAAGCAGTTGTCAATTTTCAGTTCAGTTTACAGTGGTAATGCACAAAAAGGAATGGAAAACCCTACGATCTCGGAAATACTCTTGGTGTCTCAAAAGAAATAAACCATCTATAAAACAAAAATCCAAAGTGACATAGTTCGAAAACAGTTATAAACAGTTTTACAAAAAATCTGATAAATAGTAAATACGATTATTATAAGAATCAGCCGGTCAAATAGGTAGTCAGGTAATCAAATGGTCAAATAGTAATTGATAAAAGGTTAAATGATCAACCGTCAAAAACAGCTGTGCAAACAATCAGAGGGTTAGTGAGTGTAAGGTCTATCAATCAAAACAGTCAAAACTATCGCTCCGTTAAAAACCCTAGACTTGTTAGACACGAGCCAAATTAATGGTGGGAAAAATACACACGTCTGAAAACAAGCTTGGAACGAAGTATAGCGTATATAACAATGCTCAAAAGTAAATAATGACGCTACAGTAATTCTTGGAAATTAAATCGGCCACATAAATATATAAAATAATAAACATACAATAATAATAATAATAAATAATCAGAAATTATAGTCAAATATACAATAAATCAGAAAACAAAATCTATTTCCTTGATACGCATGGATAGAAGGGTCAAAGATAGTAAAAATACCTTGAACCGGCTGAAACCCTAAAAAAATATATCTATTTCCGTAGCTGATGGTGCGATGGTGACCATAATCGGGTTGCCAATTGGTGGTAATTATCTGGGAATGATTCCGGCTATAAATTGCTCAAAGGAGTGTCGACAACGATTGGGAGGCGGCAATCGACTTGCTAGAATATGGCAAAGTCGATGGCGGCAGCGGTGGCCGGGAAGGGGCTACCGGCAGCGTAAATTGATGGTGGCCTCTCTAGGGAGCAGGGATCAAACTGGAACTTCCAAGCAAAAATTCCAACGAAAGGCGTGGTGACAGACAGTACGAGAGTTAGTGTCAGTAGCCAGGATGGTGACAAGTTGACCGGTGGTGGCGGCAACCTAAAGGCCGTGTATTGGATGCCTTAATATGGGAAAATTCGCGGGTGGTGGGGGAGGAAAAAAGGAGAAAAAGAATCGGGGCGATGGGGACAAAACGGTAACATCACAACCTTGATGGTCTCTCCATGCCCAACACATGACACGCTGGACACCGAGTAGGAATTCTAAAAAATTGATAAATTTTAACATAATTAAAATCTTTTTATATAATTTAGATTATTTATTTATTTATTATTATTTATGATGAAGAAAAAAATTAAGGGTATAATTTTATCTAAATTAATAATGTTAAAAAAATATATTTAATTATTTAACATTTTTCAAAGTAAAATTTTAACTTATTAATACCTAATCAATAAAGATAATTACTTATTTTGAAATTGAAACTAATACCACTTTTAATATTTGTACATACCTATTGTTTTTAAGGATATTTTTTTTATTAAAATTACCCAGACATTCATTATTTTTTAAATATAAATTAATAATTTTGTAGTTAATTTTATATTTTATTAATTCATTTTAAATCTAGCCCATGTATCATAGAGGTCATTGGTTTGTTTCATTAATAATACCCGTTGATGGAAAAATTAAAATATATTACCGAAAATAAGAGAATTTAATCAAAATTAAAAAAATATCATTAAAATAAAATTTTTTAAAAAAATTTGTACAAGTTAGTCTTGCCCTCTAGTGGGGGTTGGCTGCCTCACTGTGGGCGGCAATTTGGCTGCCCTTGATTATGAGATGGCCATGACACTCAAAATTAATCGTCCCATAAT